>CAKAOI010053347.1:1638-45106 GCA_916701655.1 Sebastiscus albofasciatus | reverse complement strand
CAGGAAAAATGTGAAAATACTGAGATGCACAGGTGCTGTGATGGCAGGTCTGTTTTTCCACTTGCAGCAGGTTGATGTATCACTGTTTGTCCAGAGAGGACTCATCTGTTAGCCATGTCCTGTACATGCAGACGCACACAGTCAGTGTGTTAACAACTAGGCGTGCTTACTGTGAATAGTCTCATAGCAATGTACGTGCTCCTCCCACCTACTGCTTTGTGAGAGTGTTTCCTGAAAGTACAAAGAACTGGATTTATCAGAGTGCTATTGTAATACAGTGAAACCACACGCACACATCATGTGACTTCATGTCCTTTTATAGGCAGTACAGTTATAGCGGGCCACACTGTAACACACCATGTCTATCATATCAACCGTCCTCTCGTCTTTCAGTGAAGTCATTACATCATTACAAGAGCTTAAAAAGATCTCAGCCCCGGTCTGCTCTTGTCCTCATGCTTAATTCAATCTGCAAATTGAGTCGGTCCATTCAATATTATCTCCATTTATTTGCTTAGTGGGTCTGAGTGGAATCGATATGAGTTGCCTGTAGCGTAGTAGCTTTTATACCATCCTGAAAAATACTGAGGGTGCAGTACAGGTGTGTGTGTTTTTGTAATGGGTTAAGGATTAAGGTTGAGGATTAATTGCATTTTGTGCGCCTGTTCCTTGCTTGTACTTGTTTGGCAATTTGTTGACCTGCCATGTGCCACAGTGTAGAACATAGAGTGTTAATGCAATTCAGTGGTACGCTGGTGGTGAATGTGTTTTGTGCTGTCTTGGACCAGGTCCCCCACGTATGATATTTTCGTGACTTAAGATGGTGGAGGCACATCTAGGCAGACCTCTTTTACTCATATGTTGCTTGTTTGGTTCACTTTTATTCTTCAGCAAGCAGACGTAATCTGATTTTCCTATTATGGCAGTGATGACAGTAAGGTAGAGTAAAGGCTGATCTGTATTCCACCAACATTTGTCATCTACAACCGCTTGTACATATGACAGTCTCCTCTTTCAGCTGATTAACTCCCCTTTACAGTCATTTGAAGGCAGCAGGTGTGTGTTTCATCTTCAATTTGAGTGCTGTGAACATGCACTCCAGTTCCACATGTTACCTGAACTAAATCCTGCACAGGCAGCACCAGCCTGTTGCAAAATAACGGACCAACTTTTGTTGTCATGTGCACAAATGGATGATTGCACAATCTGCCAGTTTATGCAGTGAAAATGTATCAGGAAGTGTTGGAGATGGCAACATCATTGACCCTCACAGTTATGAACCTTCTCAGCACTGTTCATTTCCACTAATCCCCCCTCTGTATCCTCATCCAACAACACCTTGTTACCAGGGGCAACATCTGCGTGTGTCTACTTGCTTCTTCTTCCTGACGCATCACATTTTTAATAGCCGGAGAGGTAGATCTGTGGCTGTGCCTTGATTTACAAAATTATCATCTGTAAAATTTGTATACTGTGCCATACAGTATTGTAGAAGGAGTAAAATTGGTAGACTTTTATGAAAAAAAAACACTAATTATGACTTCTTCTTTCATGTATATATTGTATATCTTTGTTATTACTTCTTAAAAGAGTTGCATGGCTGATTGTGAAAACCAGGCCCTGAGGCTCTATAACATGCTCACGCTTTGTTCTTTTTCTTTGCCCTGAGGGCCACAGCCACACCCTGTGACAAACAGGTTGCCCTAAGCCTTATCTGGAGAGGTGATCCATCACCTGTGTAGAGCTGACACACTCAATCACACTCACAGCAGCTATAATACTTGGTCTCTTTGTCACCCACTTTCTCTCACTTATCCATTTTAAAATATGTATACCTGTTGACATTTAAGGCGAGGGCCAGCAGGGTGAAAAGTTGTGTGCCAGTTCTAGACATATATCGTGTGTCTCATCACACTCCTGTTCAGACTTGGCTCAGATGAAGATGAATGTACTCTAAATGAGACATTTTTCTCTTCTGTAAACACAACTGACTGGCCCTGTGCGTTGTCTCTTCTTGTTAGTCTTGCAAAAGCCTATGAAATAGAGAGAAAATGTCGTCCAAAAAGGGTTTAGTCATCTTTAATTAAGTTGGGTTTCAGTGCTGTTGATGTAATTCTGAGTCAGGAGCAGTCAGGTGGGGGATGAGAGACTATAGCTTAGTTTTAATTAACTACCAGAGAGCTACATGTGTTGTGTTGAGTGTCTTATAGACAGATGTCTGTTTACCAAACTGACAAAGCCGTGTGGTGTTTTCTCTTTCTCTCTCTTGTGAGACAAGGAGCGATCACCCTTTTTGCTCTCCTCCCTTCCATCACTCCCCCGCTTTTTCAACACCTCCTCCCCCTCCTTTGTTTTTTGGAGCTGTGGTGAGCCGTGGTGATTAAGCTGACTAGATCAGTTGACTTCTTGTTTGTTTAACTAAACACCACTGATGTGAATATACAGTATACAGCAGTTCATCCAACTCCCTTCTTCTGGGAAGTTCTAAACTCTCGGTGTCAAGAATGCAGGCCGCGCTCACCTTGGCTGGGCATGTTCGCCACAGTAAATGTTTGGTCTAGCCAGCCGTTCCGATCACTTGTGAGGTAGAGAGGGGGCGAATTTCAACACGTCCTGAGAGCAGGAATGTAGCTGCACGTTGGTTGCCCCCCCTTCCCTTCGCTGTGGGCCTTTGACAGCCTGTTTATGAGGAGGTGATGAGCAGGGAGGGATATAGAAGGAGAGTACACAGGACAGGATGGGAGGTGGGTTGTCATGGCCGCGTCAACGCTTTGTAACTCGAGTTTTGGTGATTTTTACGTTCGAGTTAAGAAGACTTAGGAAATCCATTATAATCCCTTCACTTAAATTGACAAACTTGAAGTCATCAATTTGAAAAAACTTTTTTTTTTGGTTGACATTTGGAGATGTTTTCATCTGATTACAGTGACGTGAAGGTTACGCTTTTTTTGTTTTTTGTGGTGATTAAACAAACAGTATGTCAATTAGTGATCTTTAGCTTTTGTTACCTTTGAACCAAGTTAGCTGTTTCCCCCTGTTTCCAGCCATTATGCTAAGCTAAGCTAATATTCATATTTACCGCACAGACTTGTGAGTGGCATGAATCTTATCTCATCTAAATCTCTGCAAGAAAGCGAATAAGCGTATTCCCCAAAACTATTCCTTTAATTAAAGTGTTACCTTCGTGAAAATACCACTTCCCAGTTTTAAAGCTGCGTCTCCACTGTATGTCAAACCTGATGGCATCAGTCAGCAGAGTTGAATTTCCACAACAAACACAGGTGACCCACGTGGCTCTGATGAGACAGTGAGACGGCAGTGAGTATGTTTATGAGGTCAGGCTGGACTAACTATTTTTCTCCGGTTGGCTTCAAAAAGCCCTCTGCCAGCCAAGGTTACCCAAGCCGCCCTAAAGCATGTGTGATTAGCGCTGGACTCTGTGCCCCAATTCCTTTTTTTTTTCTGTGTGTGCAAAGTTCACACCAACTGGCCTCTGAAGTGTTTTATAACAGCCTTCCTTATTCTCTGGGTTTGATCCTGATTGGTCTTTCTAAATGCTTTGGCTATGTCGCTTGGATATTTCCCACAAGAATACCTAACCTTGTAGTGTTTTGAGATACTGTGCCGTTTACAGCTGAAAAACAGTTTGGGTGGCCATGACTTCTGATTTAATGCCTATGGAAGTAGACAGGCTAGTCATGTGTGCAGAAAACACACACCTACTTGTTCATGTGCTTACATTTTTCTGTCATACGGGAGCACACACACACACACACACACACGCACGTACACTCACGCTGTAGATTACAGTCGGGGCCTCCACACTCTCAGTGGCCCTGATTCTCCACATATCAGTCAGCCCCACTAACTACTCCAAACCTCTGTGGAATCTCAGATGCTGTCGACATTACTGAATGATTACCTGAACCAAGGTCTCTCTTCCTCCCAGTCCACTGGAAACTGCTGGGCCCTCAGAGGCCATCTTGGCTCTAAAGCTGGTTGTCATCACTGTGGCAAGATAATGGATTCATTGCTGATAATGCCCATGTGGTAGCAGAAAGAAGGGATAATTGTGCCTCTCTGTTTCAAATGATGGCTGGAGGATGTCTGTTTTTCATGCATCAGTGGAGAATATTTAACGTAGCGCAATTTGGTCACTTTCATATATTTCCGATCCCCTTTTCGACCTGGTTGTAATGACATTAGAGAAGTAAAAATTACGCCACAACTCCTGAACTAAGATTAGAAATGTTGTCATGTTTCAAATCGGTAATGGGGTAATTCGATCTAAGATCAGCGGCGGAAACAAACTCACTGATTTCCTCGCAAAGACAAACTTTCTGAGTCTGTTCATGTTCATGACATGATACATCAGAGACAAAATGTCTGTGTCTGGGCTCTTGAGATAATTAGATTGCAAGTGTGTATGGGGGCATTTTGTCTATTTGAGAATGTGTATAGATGCAGACAGCTGTGGTGGAGTGGTAGAGCCTGGCACACGGTTTCAACCCACCGCATAACCTGTGAGTAATGCAGGCACGGCTCACCACAAAATTAAAAAAAAAACAATGACATTTTTTTTCATTTTACTCAGACATTAAGTAGTTTAGTATGCCTCATCCTTCTGTTTTACTGCTCAGAACATAAAAAGCAAGTTGGAACAATGAACTGACTGACTCATTGAGAGACATTTTGATTTGAATGCACAATGACCTTACTGTAAAGGTGTGTTTTTTAAGTATACACCCATTATCTCTATTTATTCTTGCTTATCAGTGCGTGTGAGGGGGGTAGCTGCCCATCAGTTAATGTGCTCACAAGCTTGACTAACAGCTTGACTCACCACTTTCCACTGTTCACCACAGCCAGCAACTTGTCAGCATCCAACCAGCAATGCATGACACATTCAGAAAGTTTGACTACACCGCGATATGCTTTTGTTTCCCCCATATAGTACAGCAGGCCATATGTCACACACACACACACACACACACACACACTGTAAACAAAATTGTCGGCACCTTCCCCCTCAAAGTGGAGCTAATAAATCTTGTGCTGACAGTAAATAGTGGTCCAGGGCAGAGCCTTGTAGAGGAAGTAATCCCTCTACTTCAAAGTCGTATGGTGTGTTTAAAAGGTGCTGATGTTGGGAGTGTCTGGGGTGAGTGGACAAAAAGATCAGGTCCATCACCAAGAAGCTAGTTTGTGTGTGTGTGTGTGTGTGTGTGTGTGTGTGGTGCCCGGACTTGTCACGGGTCATGCTCTGACTGCTCCACTCTGTCCACTATTAGTTCACAGGTCATGTGATCTGGCTCAGTCATTTCTGTGTTTAGACCAGAAGGATTATCTGTGAAATCATCTAGCCTTTTTTTTATATATATGTTGCTGCAACAATTGTCTAACACCATGACATAGCTCTGATATAATCTAATAACCTGTCCTTCTGTCTGTCTGTGTCCAGGCTTCTTGCAGGAGCACCCAAAGATAAAGCGTATTCTCTACGAAATGTCAATGAAACGGGTGCCGTGTACTCCTGTCCCATCACAACAGACATCACCGACTGCACCAGAATGGACCTGGTCAGCACAAGTAAGCATGATGCAGAGCTCTCAGAAGTGATGTAATTCAAAAAAGGCCTAGAAGCTGTACTTCAGACTTAATGAATATGACCAGATACGTCATCTTTAGATATATACGCGGAGCCTGAAGAAGAGCTTCAGCTCGAAATGTCACTCCTTTAGGATGTGCTAATAATTTGCACTTATGGGAGCTACTGTGTGCAGACTTTTTTTTACATTTTCATTGCTGTCCTCTATTGGTCCAGCACCTGCCTACTACGGTTTTGGTATGCGCATGACCACTTTACATCATTTTTGAGCTCTCAGAAGTGATTCATCATTTTGACATTTAACAGGGGAATGCAGTATTTTAGTTTCAGTACAGGTCCGGTTAGGGATTTGAGTGAGCCTGAGTCACACAGGGAAAGATTGCAGTCTGCACCTGAGCAGACTGAGAAAATGAGGGAGAGGAATTAGCATTGATGTGAAAACAAGTCATCTACAGTCATGCTAGCTGCTCTGTTAGGCTGTACTTGGGCACAGCAGTGAGCTAAATTTTAACATGCTCACAATGCTAACAAGCTAATGTTTAGTAGGTGTGCTATTTACCTTGTTCAGTAGCTCTATACAAAAAGTACAGCTGAGGCTGATGGAAATGTCATTAATTTTGTAGAAGCCAAAGTATTGGTCAAATTTGAGTTGTGACCAGATGGTGGTGCTAGATGACAAGCCAGAGGATCACCAAAGTCATTCGGATTCATCCTCTGGGCACCGGTGATGTATATACAACATTTTCATGGCAATCTGTTGTAAGGTGAGGGGCAGGATAGCAAGGTGAGACGTTAGGAATACAAAACATGACGCTGGCAGGGGAGGTGTGCTGGAACAATAGGCAGACTTTTATTTTCAGTCTCCAAAAAAACATGAAACAATGGAAAAACACAGGGAAGGAAATCCTTGGCCTTCACACAGCTCACAACAGGTCTGGTGCTGCTCTTTGAAATAAAAACCTCATCAGGTCTCTCCCATTCCACTCACATATATAACCTGAGAGCCGCCCTTCCAGTTCAAACTGGCCTATCAGGAGAGAACTCGAGAACAAAGAGTTGACAGGATTAACGACAAATATACGATGTTTTCTTAACTAACTCCTACCGACTAGGCCTCAATACATCCTACAGTGTATTGACATAAAGACGATATATTCAAAAGAAACCAATTATTTGTACATAATTCAGTATTTAGCTTAATTAGCTGTCATTTCATCACACAGTCAATATCCAATCAAACCTGATAACCTGCCTACACCACATAGAAGAGCTACTGTTGAGGCGTGCTTCCTCTTTAAACACCGGCACAAGATGGCTTCCACAAGGGACTCTGACAAGTTATGCTTTGATTACAGCATGTAATTTAATACATTTTTTTAAGAAATAAACTTAACGCCAATGCTGAGTTTCTACATTTCTTTGTCTTTGTCAGTCAACAAATGATTTATTTAACTATAGATGAGAAAGAAAACAAAGAAAAATGTGTGGTCCATCTTTCTTAACAAATGGTTTAAGCAAATAGTTAGCGAGGGAGTTGGTGCTTCTTCACACAGTCCATCCAGTAGTTGTTGAGATCTTTTAATGTGGACTGATTGGTGGAGTGGTGGACAGACCATCTGATAGACCGACACTCCCATCCTTAGAACCACATCGCTAATGAGGCTAAAAAGCACACCAGAAATAAATCTCCTACCTGGAGATCGAACTCCAAACACTCCTACATTTCCCATAATTCACCCAGCAGCTTTTTTTGTTAGACCCTCTCTGTCTGGTTAAACTGCAGGGAATGAAATCAGCACCTGACACGTGCCAAATACAGGGTGCATGTTGGCTGTGGCGGGTAGAAATCTCAGGTCACCTGCCACCACAGCAGATAGGTTTTCCTTATCTTAAGAAATATTATTTTTAAAAACCAATTCCTAAATTAAAAATAGTCAAGGATTAAGGTTACATGATGTATTCTATATTTCTACTGTCTGGTACTGGGTTTTTTTTTCCGTAATCATTTATTGGGAGTAACAACAGGTGTACAGAAACACACAAATAGAGCACAAATGTAAATGATTGTCCCTCCATATTGGTATTTCTCCTCCAAAGCCTCCTCCCACCCAACCTCCACCCATTGCCGATGCAAAAAGGATAAAGAACAAAAAAGTTAAATAAGATTTCTATAAGATAAAAAATAAATCGATTAAAATAAATAATACAAATTATAAAGTGCACATTGACAGTAATGTACTGAGTCAGTGTTTATAATTATAAAGCGTTCTTCATAGACTTCAGAAATGGCAGACAAAAAAACTGGCCAGTAGAAATGTTCAGTGACCTGCCACAGTGACAGGTGAGGAAAAAACTTAATTTCAGACCCTATTAACATGCTCTCTGTTAAAAAATCCAAGCCAAGATAACTGAAATGACACCATCAAGGGTCACTTTCTCAGACTTGGCAAAGCTTCCTTCAGAGGCACAGAAGACATTATACATATTATATTATATTATATTAAGGGTTTTCCCAGGCTGAGTTGTACTCCCCATGATAAGTAAACTGACCTTTATGTGTAAAATCGGTGGAGTTTCCCTTTAGCACATACAGGTTACCGTAGAGGATTTCCCTGATTGCAAAGTGATGAACTGTAAATAATCTGGCAGGATAATCATCTAGCTTCCTCTTTATTCAAGAACAGAGCTAGTGTGTCAAACAAGCCCAGAGTCTAATCCCCGGCATGTCCTCTAGCATTCACGATCATTTTCTGCGCCTACATGATGAGCTCCAGGATATGAAACTCTGAAAGCGCATCTTTTCTTAATTGAAGGTTATTAACTGATAGACTTACCACTGTACTACCTTGAGGTGAATAGGCCCCCCAGATACTACAAGTAAGGACCATAATAAAAGGATTCCTCATCACGTTTGATGTTGAGGTTGGAGCGACTTTTGCTGCAGTCACAGCACATTTTTGTGGTTAATGTTTGTCAGGGCATGATCCGGGCTGAATGATGCTTTACTGTTTGGGTTGGTTTTCCTGCAACTATGCTCACCATAATCGTGTTGAATGTTTTTTTTAATAATATATATATATATATATATATATATATATATATATAATGGATGATTGGACATGACTGACTATGGACTGTAAACTGGCTTGTTTGGTTAAAATATGATACTGAATTAAAAGAAACCTGTTTTTTAAATAGAAGAGCAAACATTTCAATAATCTGGATGTGAAACTGTATTTCAACACTTTATTTCCATGTTCATAGTAGCCTTTTAAACCCTTTAATGTAATTCCCATCCACAGCAAATCCATCTGAGATGGTGGAGGGCATGTGGCTGGGCGTGACGGTGGCCAGTCAGAGAGGCCAGCCGGCGGGACGTGTGCTGGTGAGATGACACCCTGTTTTACTCTATTAGTCAGTGTCACAGGTGGCATATTATGTATATACGGGTCGGTAACATTTACTGTAGCACTGAGGGGATGCAGGGTGAGATAAAACCTTTTGTATTTCATTATGTAGTGTCACAGATGACACAGTGTGCTTGTTGCAATATTTATCGACGCATAAAGCAACCGGATGATACACTCAACACACACACCCACACACACCCAAAACAGAATGACACATGCAGGTAGGAAATGCCACGTAGAGTAATAAATGAAATCGTGGTCATAAGTAAGCTATTGTATTTTCCAGAGTTTTTTTTCCTTTTTGATATGATTCATAGAGGATTTCTTTCTTTTTTTGAGGAAATATTCTTGTATTCACACTGTATGAATATACATGCGTAGATGAATTGGTAAATGGACCATAATACCCTTCCATTTGGTTTATTTCAAATTTTAATATAGTGTACCTCACATCTAACACTTCTATTATTGCTGGACACTGCAAGGGGGGATCTATCTTCTTATTTTAAACCAGTTCTTCATCCATTGTTAGATTTTTACAATTTCTTTTTAATTTTTATAGATGGAATAGATGGTTTGGCTTATTTTTGTGTTTCTATCCTATTGTTTAGGAGCATTGTGCCAACATCTTGTATTGTTTACTTAAAAAAACAATATATGGCTAACAAAACCAGCAAATTACTGCAAGTGTGTAATGCAAAAAGGGACAATACTACCGGAATTATCAGGAAATTGTTTTGTGTTTTCCTTTAATTTCATGGGAATTTAATTTATTTCAAAGGATTTTCCCCCTCTTAGTCATTGTTTATTTAAAATGTGCATAATACAACAGAAAGTAATTCTTTTTTTATTAATTCTAGCTCTGATTCAGTCTCAGTATGGGCACATTATCATGATCAGATTTGACACATTGTAAGTTAGAGCAATTACACAGTCCATAACATCCCAGAATACACACTCTTTTTATTGTGTCCAGGCATGCGGGCATCGCTATGTGAAGATCACCCAAAGCGGCACAGAAGAGCAGCGGCAGATGATTGGAAAGTGCTTTGTCAGGAGCAACGACCTGACCTTTGACCCCAACGATGACTGGCAGAGTTACAGTTTTGAGGTCTGCAATCCCAACTACGGCATAGAGTTTGAGGGCATGTGCAACATGGGCATCTCAGGCGGCATGACAGACACGAATGTCTACCTCGGCGCCACAGGCAGCTACATGTGGCAAGGTGGGCACTGAAGAGTTAACGCCAAAAAGAGTGTGTTTTGTTACTTGATACTGAAATAATGGGCTGGCTTCACAGGCGGGGATTAAACCCTAAATTCTAGTGTTAGTGTAACACTGGGATTATTCTCTGTCTGGGAAACCTGTCCATTGTGCACAAAGCAGATATAACACTGTTGTCTAATTTTGCTTTGTTATAAAGGAAATGTTCATGTAGCGTGGATAGATTCTGGAGACTCTATAGGCCTTATAAACTCTATAAACTTTGGACAGCTGGATAGACGACACACTTACATGGGTAAATATACAGTATGTTTTTGCATCATATAAATATATACATTAATTCCCATGCTTTTAAGGCCTCTCCCACAAGTCAGAGGACAGTTCAACAGTCAATCTCAAATGCTGTCTTCCGCAGGTTACTCAGTTCTTGAGGAAAAGAAGCTGCTGAGCCAAGACAACGACACAGTGGTGACAGGGTCTCCCAGGGACAAGCACAAGGGCTCTGTGATGCTTGGGAGAAAGGCTGACAAAAGCATCGTGCCGGTGCTCATCATCCCCGGGGAACAAGTGGGCTCGTACTTTGGGAACAGCCTCGCTGTCACTGACCTCAACAATGACAAGTGAGTCTCTGCACACCACACTGAAAATGTACTGTATACTATCTTTAACTTCTTTTTTTCTTATATACTACATTTAATATTTCCATGCTGGGAATCAAATAGGCTTTTTAAAATTATTTTCTCCTTGGTTTAAGAACATTTTTAATTCAAATCAAAATAGTGTCCTCCAAATGATCAAAAATGATCAAGACATCTTTCACTGCAGTGGGCCGAAACAAATGTATTTATTTATTAATTCAGATCAGTCTCAGTATTAAGTATATAAGTATTATAAATTAATCACAAATGTATTTTGTGATTTATGTATAAATGTCTTTCTCCACAAAATCTTATCGTTATCTCTGTATATATTTTTGAATTTTTAGCAAAAATGGATGTTGTTACATTTATATGCAGACTGTTGAACCTGCTTTTATAAACTGCTTGTCTTGTATGAACTTCCACCACACTTGTGGGTGGGTTTTTTGAGACTCCCCTGCCGAGGCTCCTTGTGTCTAGAAGGTAACCCCCAAGTTGCGAAAACGTGTTAATGTGTTTGAGTTATGAATGCTTGCCACGTTAATGATGTGGCATTGAACACTAGCGGTAGCGATTAAGTTATCTATATAATGCTAATAGACAACCTAGGATCATTAGCTAGATAGCCATAATATGATCGTAGTAACGTTAGACAACATCTTCCAAGCTACTATCTATTTATTTATTATGGTTTGCGAGCAACTTATTTGAATGCATATATTTAAACAGGTAAGCTATTTGCAAGTGAGTTACCGGTAAAGTTATGTTGTCTAATATTATATTATGGCTAGCTAGCTAATGATCCTAGGTAGCCTATTAGCATTATAATGTGTAGATAGCTAACTTGTTAGCTAACGCTAGTGTTAAATGCCACATCACTAACGTAGCAAACATTCATAACTCAAACATATTTAATCATGCAAGCCAAGACGGTTATTACTTACACTTGGAGCAGACTTGAGCGCCACTACCAGACGCCATGTTGAGGTTGACCTCTGATCTCCGGGCAGCTGGATTTAGTTAGTTTGATATCCATCCTCCTGTTCATAATTGCAGCAAACTGTACATATACCCTATGTGATCACATTAAATCATACCCTCAAATCTGTTCTCTTTGTACATCCATGATTTATGCTGACGTGATCGGCTGAAACGGAAGGAGAAATCTGATTGGCTACAAATAATTCCCTTGAAAAAAAATGCATCTGTGAATCGAGCCAAGGGAGGGGAGTCTCAAAAAACCCACACACAAATGCAAGACAAGCAGTTTCTAAATGCAGGTTTAACAGTCTGTATATAAATGTAACAACAACCAACTTTTTAAATCATATATTTGTGGATTTCTATTACATTTATTTAAAATAAGAAATATTTTGGGTATCAGAAGTACTTTTGTGAAACTTATTTTTGATGTGAACTTTTTTTTTTTTTACATTTATATACAATGATAACTATTTTTGTTAAGTAATTCATATATAAATCCCAAAATAAATTTGTAAACCCTTCTGTGTGCATTCATTACTATTGAGACTGATCTGACATAGGAGGAGAAGAAAAGCAGAAGTGTTACGTTTGCATTTGGTTAATGTATTGTCTGTAACTGTATCTTGTGCTTTTGAGTCGCCTCACGCTCGAATGCTCTGTAGCTATGATCTGCCTTGTTATGTGGAGAATGCATGACACTGATGTATGTATTAGCTGAGATGAGAGAAGAAAACCTGTCCTTTCAGCAGCTGAGATAAAATGTTCGTCATGACATCATGGTGAAATCATGTGTGTCCCTCAATGCATGAGTGAAACCTTGTTTTGTCTCTAGGATTTTAAAGACTACGAATGTTTGAGATCCAAGGAACATAATATTTAGGATGTCATCTTCTGGTATGTGTGTGTGCGCATGTATTTGCATATTAAAGTATATTTTTGGATGTTTCCCTTGCGTCTCACAGCTGGAATGACCTGATCGTTGGCGCCCCATTTTACTTTGACCGTATGAAGGATCAGGGAGGAGCAGTGTATATCTTCATGAATGAGAATGGATCGTTCCAAAATACCTCCAGCATGGTGCTGAAGGGTCCCTCGGCCTCTGGATTTGGCATTGCAGTAGCTGCCATTGGCGATGTCAACCAAGACGGCTTCCAAGGTACGACTCTGAACGCAACATGTGTTTTATACTGACGGGGAGAACAAAATAAATTAAATAACCTCATGGAAAAGTTGAAAACGCAGCTTTGAAACTCCAAAAAGGCAAAATAATTGCTCCCAAACTGCAAGTTCATTGATAAAAACAACTACAAAAATGATGTCCTCTGTGAAATGGTAATGCAGGTACTTCTAGTTGAAGTCCGTTTTATGAAGTGTTTCTGTTATTTTGTCTACCCCTGTGCATACTGCTGTGTATTAAAAGGTGGTGCACTAACTGTACTTCTGTGAAAAGTAAAGAGGAAGCATTCAGTTCCCCATTAAGACAGTTAGACTGTTTTTATGCACTGTTGCTAAGCAATTATCTCAGCAGGGAAAGGTAATGTAGCCTACCGTGTTGCATTTCGGACTACTGAAAAGCTGTAACAAAATTAGGCAGTGCTATGCTGCCACTTAGAGGGCAAATATATTCCATACACAGACCTCCCTTAGCTTCCTCTCAGTAGACTGTCTATGCATGTTTCCTTTCAATATATTCACTCCATTGTTTATGTCTGCAGACTTTGCAGTGGGAGCTCCATTCCACGACACAGGAAAGGTTTACATATGGATGGGAAGTAAAAAGGGAATCTCAGAGGAGCACAGTCAGGTAATATCTGAGAGCTAAGAGCTGTTCGAATTCTCTAAATGCTAAGGAAAGATGCTTCAATGCTTCCTTTCTTATCTCCTTTAGCATAGGATACACTGGACCATCCTTAAAGAAAGGAAACGTGATTATAACATCCCACAGTTCATAGCGAAGTCATATGTTAAATCAGTTGTCCACGTTAGGTCAGATAATCCTTTATTATATGTTGATGTAAAGTGTTCCAGTAGCAGAAGAACCTGCGGTATCTCTCTTTCACACACCGCGGGTGAAGCAGCCTGTCACTGAAAGACCTATTTAATAACACACGGAGGAAGCAGCGCCTTTTGTAGTCCATCTTTGGAACAATGAAGTTTCACCACGGCAGACCCGCGTCAATAACAATATGAATTCTCCTTCATATCTTTCCTTGACCACATGATGTTTTCTATTGATGTCAAGGAAAAGTGGTTAGGAAAAGACATTAGGACGTCATTTTTTAACTTTTTGACTGCAGCCATAGTCCGAAAGGAGATTTATTGTGTTATTCTCCCATTTGTCGTTGTCGTCCTCTGTAGGTGATTGAGGGTAAGTCAGTGGGAAATGGAGGATTCCACACGTTTGGCTACTCCATCAATGGAGGGATGGACATGGATGACAACAGTTACCCGGACATCTTGGTTGGCTCTCTGGACAACCGCATGGCCCTGCTCAGGTAGAAATAAGAGAGAGGATAAACAGAAATATGGAAATGTTTTTTTGGTTTTGTTTCTTTTGTTGCAATTGATGGTATTTATCTAAGACTGTGTTCATACTACGAGCGACAAACGCAACAAAACGGCCAGCATGGCCAGCTACATTATCGGCGAATCGCCGTTGAAGTGTTGCTCAAGTACGCTTTGATGTAGTTATGTTGTTAAATAGCACTGGAAACGGCTTTATTTTGGATGGAACAAAACTAGGTGAAACAAAAAGATATGATTGGTTGACGCTTCACCGCGTCATAGTAGCGCTGAAAAAAGCTGAGACCAGCTCATTTGTAGCACGTCACGCCCATCACGCAGCGGCAAGTATCGGGCGTCAGTTTATAGCTTCATGTCACCGGCTTCCATTGAAAATGACTTGTAGAATGTTGAGGTGACGCTCATAGTGTGAACCTTATTATGAATGGTAAATATGTGTACTGTTCATACAATGACATAACTTGGACACAGTTTGATTCCTCTTCTTCTTGTTTTCAGGGCTCGACCAGTCATCCACTTAACAAAGGACTTCACTGTCAAGCCAGAGATTGTGGACCCCAATCTGTGTAATGGAGGTACACCATGGTGAGATGTCTCTTCAGAATATCTCATTCTGAAACTGGCTTATTTGATTCAGTTTAAAAATACATGAATTTGTGTTTGTGTTTTACAGCGTCACAGTGACTCTGTGCTTGTCTTTCACTCTGAGCAATGGAAACAAAGACTTCAAGAAAGATACCAGTGAGCAGTATTCCTTTACTTAAATTACTCATTTTTTTTGTGTAAATGCATAATAATTTCAAATAACATAAATTAAAAGCTGCAATTTTGAATCTACATGTACAGTATATGTATAGTTACAAACTGTGGAGATACTGGCTTGCTGGATGCTTGCTATATTGTCCAAAACTGCTGTATTATTTACTTAACACATGAACTTGCTGCAGTGTTCTATAATGTGCTGTGTGTTTCTACTTTGTAAAGCGGTGAACTACACGGTGGAGGCCGACGTGGAGAGGAGGAGAAGCCCTCGTGTTCGTTTTAAGGACAATAATGATGACACGTACACCGGCCTCCTGAGCATGCCATCTTCCAAATCAAACAAAAAGTGTCACACTCTGGAACTGATTGTAGTGGTAAAGTCTCTATACAAATACACCATAGTGTGTGTGTGTGTGTGTGTGTGTGTGTGTGTGTGTGTGTGTGTGTGTGTGTGTGTGTGTGTCTTAATTGATATGTGTGTTCATGCATTTGTTTTTTATTTACTGCTATGGACAGGGTGCTGTTGCCCACTAACCTTGTGTTTATGAAGACTAATGTAAGATTCCTGGATGATTCTACAGACGCCTGTGAGGTACAAACTGGAGCCGGTGGTCTTTTCCCTCAACTTGACCTTACATGAACAGAAACCTAAATCCAGACGTTCCCTGCAGAACCTGGACTCCTACCCAATCCTCAGCCAGGAGCAGAAACTCACTCAAAGAACTGAGGTATGGAGTGGTGCATACGCTACATCCATAGGTCACATTTTCATTAACTATAGCTATTGAAGCATGTGTATATGTGATAGTCCCCCCTGTACGGTATGATGTAATATTATGTGTTCCATTTCCTGCAGTTTAACTTTCAGAAGGAGTGTGGCTCAGACAACAAATGTAGCAGCAACCTGCAGCTGACAGCCCAGTATGTTGACCAAAAGGATAAGCCTTACCCCAGGTGAGAAGAAATTCAGAATAATTAAGCCCTCTTTGACTGATGAGGGTTTTTAAGATGTTATAGAAACCATTTTATTTATTTATCTATTTTTGACAAATGTCACAAATAGCTGTTAGGGGACATTTGGGGAAATAAGTTAATTTGCTTTCTTACCAAGAGTTATAGAGAAGATTGATACCACTATGGTAAATATGAAGCTATAACACCAGCAGCTGGTTAGCTTAGCTTGGCATAAAGACTGGAAAGAGGGATGCAATATGTTATGTAGTGTTTGTTTAATCCATGCAGTTACATTTGGATAGAGCCAGGCAAGCTGTTTCCCTATGGGGATTCTTCTGTGTCTTTATTATGCAGTCAAACAGAATAGGTTTGACAACAAAACTTTACGCACTGCAATCGAAAAATGTTTTATTGCAAGTAAAATAAAATCTGTGATCAAAAATGCATTAATGCAAATCGAGAAGTTTTGTCTGCTGCTCAGCTCAATCTTATGGGCGGTACCTGCATTGAAAGATGTAAGACACGTTTCTATTGGCTAGTCTTCATCAGAGTGACAGATTGGCGACATGTAAGGGATAATGTAGAGTGAATGGGTCATTATTGACACATTCAGGGTGATGCAAGACACCTCCGTGATCACCCTTTTGGGTTTAATTTTGCAATAATGACCCGCATGCTGTACATTATCCTCCTTATTATACAGCTACTTACTAAAGAAATTAATAATTAGAGACACAAAATATTGATTTTAAAATGATTTTATTGATTTAAAAATGACGTGGACGTGGTTCTCCAGAGTCTTTGACCAGAACTGTGTCCATAGAAAAGGTAGAATGCTGTAATTGACCAATCAGAATCGAGTATTCAACAATGTGGTGGAATAACAGTGAATGCTGCCAAGCTGTCACTCTGATCCAGACTGGCAAATAGAGAGGTCCCTTTTGGATTTGCAAACAAAACTTTTGGATTCGCAATAATAGATTTTTTTTATCACAAATTAATTTTATTTGCAATAAAACATATTTTGATTGCAGTGTCAATAGTTTTGCTTAGAACTCTATTTTTTGATTGTAATGTGGAAAGCTTTGCTCTCAAACCTATTCTGTTTGATTGCATACTAAGACAGAATTAACCCCATATTTCCCCTTGTTTCCAGTCTTTATGCTAAGCTAAGCTACCGTCTCCTTGCTGTAGCTTCATATTTAGCGTACAGTCATGTGATCGCTATTGAACTTCTCACCTAACTCTCTGCAAGACGGTGAATAAGTGTAGAAATCCCCAAATGTCAAACTATCCCTTTAATGTCAATATAAAGTGTCTCTTTTTGAATTTGCCCTTTTTAACGTGTAACAATCACAAATGTTTCTCTCAGAACTTTAGCTCTAGCACGGTGGGTTAGCTGTCACTGCCACATGCTTACAGTAGCAAGCAATACCTGGATATAAATAAGGCCGTAAATGTATCAAAAATAATTGTGTGAAGAAATGATTAATGTTGTCCATGTATTTCTGTGTCCAGGTATGGCAATTACCAGAAGCTTCAGTTCAACAGCAATATGAAGATAATAAAGCTGATGGTGGAGGTGACCAACTTTCCTTCTCGGGGGAAGCCGGGTGAAGACGCCCACGATGCCATGCTCAACGTCACCATTCCTGACGCACTGAAATACTCCGGCGTCAGGCCGGCAGTACGTCCACTGGAGGTCAGCAGACGACTGAGAAATTACCATTTATTTAGTCATTTCCTCATGCCATGTGTTACATTACACTGTTAAGTCTTTATTTATTTTTGTCATTGAAATGTAATCCTTTTGTTTACTTTCTCAATATGCTGATTGTGTGTTCAGGACCTGGATGTAACATGCACTTATGACAACACAGTGATTTGTGACCTGGGGAATCCACTTAAAGGCAATGAAAAGGTAAGTTTAGAATTGATTTTTCTTTTTTTTTCTCATAGATGTTGACTCTTCTCCTCTGCTGAGATGAGGTTGACACTTCTCATTGTCTTGCTTCCACTATCAGGTGGAATTTGTCCTCTTGTTTGAGACCTCAGGGATTGATTTGTACACCCAAGAGATTGAGTCCGAGCTGCTTCTGTCCACGTAAGTGTTTAACATTGATGCATGATTGTGTTTCCATTATATCCAAGGCTTGAGTCCCAGGTTTGATTCCACAGTTTAGCATTTTATAGCTGTTATTAGTGTTATTTGTGCAAAATTTTGTTGCATTTTGGCTGTAGTGGCGCTACCATAATCACTAAATATTACAGTGGCACACAATGTTGTAATAAGGGGTGTTTCTCCAGTCTTAGTGAGCAGAGTGACCTGAAGCCTGTGCCCGTGGCCCTGATGATTGAAAACACCATCCTCCCCTCCTTCTCCATGTGAGTCCCATTACCTAACATGATGTACTGTATTTACAGTAGAGAGCACAGAAATGGACACTGAAGTAGTTCATGTCACATCACATTATCTCCCACATCATTTTTTTACTTGCACAACCATTTTTAACTCTCTCCCTGTCCAGAGCGAAGCAGCTGGTGCAAACACAATTCAGTGGGACGGTGATGGGCGAGTCAGCCATGGTCAACACCAGTGACGTGGGCAGTCTGGTGGAGTTCACCTTCAATGTGAGTCACCTCCACCACTTAGACTATATTAGACCTCCAGGACTGCATATTGCATCTATAATACAGTATGTGTGCAACCCACATTTCCCTCATCTCCACCCTGTCTTTGAAGCCCAAACTTTCATTCCTCAGAAGTTTAATAATGCGTGGTGAAGGGATTGTTATGTGAGCCATGGTTTGTGGTGTAAGCAGGACCAGGGGTGGATACTATTTAGGGGTTACAAAGTCACAGTGAAGCCAAGACTATTATTTCACACTTTATTTCACACCATCTGTTTGATTTCTACTGAAGTTTCCTTTTTTTGTGCTGCTGACTCTTTTCGCTGCTAGGTAAATATGAGGGGGCAGCCCCTGGGAGACCTGGGGACCCTGGCTGTGGAGTTTGAGTGGCCCTTTGAGGTAACCAACGGCAAGTGGCTGCTGTACCTGACGAAGATTGTTGTTAAAGGGCAATCAGAGGTGGAATGTAACCCTCCTGGAGAAGTTGTCAACATGCTTAACCTAACTGTAAGTCCCTTTTTTTAAACTTTGGTTTGGAGCCACAATATACTTCTTTTTCCTTAAGAGCCAATTGATGTATATTGTATCGCCCTCATTCCCTCACTTGATCAAGGTTATGTCCAAAAATCTCGGAACACCTTGAAACAGATATTGAAGATGCAGATTTTGAATGGAAAATACGCACAACAATGCCAGTGATCCAGCTGGCTATGAACCACATGAAAACATCTAATCTTTCCTATCTCTATGTACTGTCAACCTTGCAAAAGCTTTATATTTTTTTACAGCTTCCTCTTGCCCACACCCAAGACATATGAACTTCCCAAAATGTCCCATTATTGAAAAGTCACAAACACAGTTACATATAAACAGAGAGGTACTGGCTTTAATGAAAGGCATAGAAACAAATAACAGGACTTTTGCTTTTTCAATTTGGATACTTCCATGTAGTACACTATGTACTTACCAATTTTGACAGGCTAGTGTTGTCTCATAACAAAAACGGCTGTTTTATACTCACCGGAAATGATAGCTATACAGCTAGCAGTGGTATTGTTTGCGATACCAAATCGTTACAGACTGCTAAATTAATCCAGTAAACAATGCTAACGGTTTCTATCCGACAACAGTATAGTGGTACTTAACTTACATTTGTATAGTGCGGTATTCACCGGAACAACCACTACCTCTGCTGGAGCCTTTTTTGACCATTATGAGTACACCATCTGGGTGCTCTGCATTTTCCCATACTTCGTTAGTGTGAACACACTTATACAGTCAAAATAGCAAGTATAAGTACAAAAGTATGCAAATTGAGACGCAGCATGTACTGTATGTCTACAGCCATGCTAGCAGCCCTGTGAGCCTGGCACAGTGGCACTTTGAGCTAAATGCTAATGCTAACATGCTCTAAGATGGTGAACATGGTAAACAGTTCACCATCTTAGAGCATGTTAGCATGCTAACTAATTAGCACTAAAGACAAAGGTACAGCACAGAGTAAAGCTGAGGCTGATGGGAACATCATCAGTTTTGCAGGTATTAGCTCATAAACCAAAGTATACCGCTATCATGGCTAACAACTGTGTGACTGTTTAAATTTGTTGATTTTATCGCTCAAATACCTTTGGGTAATACAACAGTGTACTTGATGAAACTTTACTGAACTATTAAGCAAGACTAAATGTATTTTAACTTTACTGCAATTGTGCTGTTCGCAGGCTTGTTACATGAGATGTAATTCATCCTGGCATGAGTGAAATGAAGTAGCATGAGCTGTACGAGTGAATGTCAGTGGTAGAAAAGGGGTGTGAAAATGGTCTCAAGGCCAAGCCACAGATGTTCAGAAATACATTTTGGAAAAAAACATCTGTGTCGCCACTGACCTCACAGAGCCCTAAATAGAAAGTCATAACGCTTGCAGCCCAGATATAGACAGTAGCAATGACAGTGTTATTCTAAGAAGAATTTGGTAATGTCTTTATCAAAACCAGTAATTACCACGAGCCCTCTGATGTCATGTCTCTGTCTCATCTGCTTCCTTCTTTGATTTTCCCTCTCATCTTCCAGTTGTCAGAGAGCGGACGAAAGCGCACTAAACGACAGGTCGTGATGGATGATGCTGATGTGACAAAGCCACATATTGTTGAGCCACAGGCAGCCATCACACTGCTCTCTTCTCCCAAAAAGACCTACGTGTTGGTAAGAAATGGATCTGCTTTATCAAGCATGAACAACCTTTTATACATCATTTCAAGTATATATCAATTATATTTGATCAAAGACCATGAATATGTATAGAGTTGTTCCGATACCAGTATAAGAAATGTGTCCGATACTGCCCAAAATTCGGGATCGGCGAGTATGCCAGTCTATGCACCGATCCAATACCATCATTTATTAACCCAGAAAAAACTTCTTCGCCGCTCCAAAACAGTAGCGTTCACTGTGCTGTTGCCCCTAATGGCTGCCACTGACAACTTACTGTTTAAGAGCAGGTAGTTTGTCACGTCAGTGCGAGAAAACTGTCAGTCATTTGGCAATGTTTCACAGTGGAAAATCTGTTCGTATCACATCCATACATGGTCAGTAGTATACAGCTGTTAAATAATGCAGCTAAAAGAAGCCAAAAATAGTCATACACGCTACAATCTTGTCAAAGGCCATAATGAAGTGTAGTCTATTCATCCATTATACTCTGAAAGCTTTTTATAGTATCACTGCCCCATCTAGACGACTATATCTGACTTTTGGGTATTCCGTTAAATTAATAAGTCTGTTAATTTACGCATTCACACATCAGCATTTTTTTCTTTTGCCAGCTGCAGCCATGCATTTGGCAGCTTCAACTGTGATAATTTCAGGCTGGATGATGTGTTTTAACTTCTTCGTATTTGTCATATATTATAGTTTGTAGTATACGCCGCTCTGCTGACAGTAGACTTGTCCATGTTTATGATTGGTCATATGCTGCAAACACCACCCCATTTATGTGAACGCACTCATAATCAGATTGAGAAATCCTGGGTTGATTTAACGAGTTGATAACCACCGTCATATCATAAAACCGCTTAGCAGGATTACATTTGTTAGAGTTAGTTAAGCTAGATAACGAGACGAGACCCGGGGTATGTTGAATTTGCTTCGTAGTACAGGCCTCTGGTATTGGAATTGGTATCGGGAAGGAAAAATATGGAATCGGAACATCTCTAAATGTGTGCACAGTATTGCATGGTAATTATATCCTGAAACTGTAGAGACTTTTCACTTTTAATCACAAATGTCAACCTGCTGGTGGAGCCAGAGGAAAGGTCAGGGGATCACCAAAGTTCTGTTGAGGAGTTGGTGTTACAATCTCTTGTTTTTTGCACATACCTTGAGGCCTTGCTGTTGTGTGTGAGAACGATGATGACATCTCAGGGTTTTCAAGTGGGCGCCCTCCTTCCTCAGTGTTTCACTGATGAGTTCACATCTCCAGAGGGTTTGGCCAAGAGGCTTGGTGTCCCAGACTCTGATGCCATTTCGGAGCCTAGGTGTTGCCTTTCCACTTAATCCAGAGCCACTGGCTTGCCCTTTCAGCAACTCCGGAGAGGGCTTCGATGGCTTGGCGTTGGGCCTGGCCTCGGATTCCCATGTCCTTAAGCAGCCGGGTAGTTGACATTCCTGTGAAGCCTTTGCAGCCAACTTCCACTGGGCAAACTTTAACTTTCCAGCCGTGTTGTTCAGCATCGACTGCCAGCTCAGCATACTTAAGCCTCTTCTGTTCGTAGGCCTCGCCCACAGTATCCTCCCAGGGCACTGTAAGCTCTATAATGTGGATGGTGCGAAGTGAGGTGGACCAAAGCACAACTTTCGGTCTGAGGTTGGTCGTGGCGATCTCAGATGGGAAGCAGAGCCTCTGTTCCAGGTCCGCCAGTAACTTCCAGTTCGGTGCTGCTCCTAGCTGTCCGGCCTCTGGTCGCTTCGCACCATCACTGACAAACTCTCTCTCAGCTGCAGGATGGGATGCCAGAGGAGACAGAGCGTTGATGGTTGTCCGTCTGCTCTCCAGCGTAGCGGCAAAGCAATTGAGTACCTGGTTGTGCTGCCAGATGTAACGGCCTTGGGTCAGACTTGTCTTGCAGCCGACAAGAATGTGCTTCAGGTTTGCTGGGGAGATGGGCAGAGTGGGCACCTAGGGTCTTCGCCGTACCATTGGCTGAGGTTTTTGAGAGATGGCAGGACATCGTACGTGGCTTGCATAATGCAGCTGGTTCAAAATGCTTCCATGTCCCACCACAACTCCTTCCGAGATAACTTTCCAACTCCCTCCCAGCTCATCCACTGCCCTTGCTTTGCTTAAGAAATGGCCTTGACACACCTCCTCGACCACGAGCCAATGTCGCATAGTGTAGTATGTTGAAAAAAGTTATAGTATAGTATGTCAAAATAAAAAAAGTCATATTATGGTATGTCAAAAAAAGTAATAGTATAGTATGTGTTGAAAAAATAAAAAAGTTATTATATAGTATTTAAAAAAAAGTAATAGTGTAAGTATAGAAAAAAGTTAAAAAGTCACAGTACAGTATGTTGAAAATGAGAGCTAGAGTTGCCTTGTACCAGGATGGTTTGCTCTCCAACGCTGAGGCCTCCTCTCCATTGTTGAACGTGGCCAATGATGTCCCTGTGCTTGAGGGCTGACTTTGCCTGCTGTGTAGCTGCTGACGGGGTCCACTTCCTCACAGTTGCCAGGGTGGGAGCAGTTTGGGCTACACATGAGTCACGGGATTCTGTCAGCGTCATCTCCAGCCTTACTTTGGTGCCTTTTAGCTCCTCTCAAAGACGGGAGACAGTGAGTTCCAGAATGCCTTTTCCACAGAGCCCCATGTTGCAAAGGCATCTGGTGAGACCTCGCCACTTTCTGGCAAATGAGCTGATCATCCTCTCCAGCTTCTCGACCTTTGACTCGTAGATGGTTCTCAGTTCTCCTCAATGCTGTTAGCCAGTTTCCTCCACTGCTTCTTCAGCTGCCTTCTTCTTGACCAGTCGCTTTATTTCCTGCTGCCTCCTGGACTTGGTTGGGATTGACAGCTTAGTCGTCTTCTTCTCCGCAGCTCCAAAGTGTTCAGCTCCATTGCTGTCGATCAGTTCTCCCATGCTCTCGTTTCTTCTCTGCAGTTCCCCCCAGTTACTCCAAGATTTTGCTGAAGTCTATGTTGACCGTTTCCCACTCCTTTTTCTCACAGGATTGTGAGATTAGCAGATTTCGCTCCTGGATCTTAGTCTCGGTGGCAGGTTGTGGTAGGCTAGGCTCCTGGTGCTCTGCTGTGCTTGATTCCTCCTCCTCTGGGACAGGGGGATTGATGTCCTAAAGACTTTGGTTTTCATCCTGCAGCTAAACTTCACTTGACTGCTTCGACTTGCCTCTTAAAAAGTAGTGGTCGATGCAAGGTCCCCGTTCCACCACCTTTAAGCACCGTTTCCGGCCTTGATGTATTCTCAGGCCTGCAGTGAAGGTTACCTTTGCCCAGCCACAACTGCAACTCTGGAGCTTGAGTCCCGGTGCATGTATTGTAGTCTCAGGTATCCTGCTGATCATCATATTCGTCTGTTTCGTTCCTGGGTCAATTGCAGTGTTGACTGAAGTTCAAAGAAGAAAATACCCCCAAAGTCAGTAGGGTTCATCCTCTGGGGATGATGTTGATCTGTACTAAATGTCATGGAAATCTTTCTAATAGTTGTTGAGATATTTTATTCTGGTAGACGCTAGTGGGGCTAGAAACAATTAGCAACAGCCTACTTTCACTCAACATATCCTGTGATAAAGGAGTGAATCTTCTACTGTACTGGCTGTCCTTTTCTAAACAGTCAAATCCTTATTGAGATTGTGTACATCCTGAAAAAACTGTAAAATTGTCGATGTTTAACTTGTATAATAGTTGTTCTTTGTAATTGTGTGTTGAAGGAATGTTCCAAGGGGACAGCACGATGCGTGACATTTACCTGTCCGCTGCTCAACATGACGGATTCAGCCAAGATTTATGTCCAGTCCCGTTTGTGGAACAGCACGATGCTAGAGGTCAGCTCTCCACCTACACACAAACAAACACACACACAAACGTTATTAATAATTGAATGAAATTGTCCATGGCTTTCTTTGACTTCTTTTTGACAATGTTTTGATGCAGGACTATTCCAACGCTCTGAGAATTACAGTCAGAGGTCAAGCCACACTGAAGCTCATTACAGAGAAACCAACCATCAGGATGGACAATCAGCCTGCCATAGTACGTAGGGATGACGTTGATCATGAGGATAATGATGATTTTACTTGACTCTCACCACGTTTCTTGTAGTTCACAGTAGAAATAGAACCACTGGAGGTGGTGGAGGCACCCTATGAGCTCCCGCTGTGGATCATCATCTCTGCAGCTGCAGCGGGAATTCTCCTACTGGGAATAATCATTCTTATACTATGGAAGGTGAGACTACCAATCACTACTGCACTGATTACACTCCTGCACATGCTGTATTTCTGCAGATTAAATAGCTCTGAATCTCTCCACATGTACTGTTTTTTTTTTCTCACACCAACAATCCTGTGCGATAGCTGTTGACCCGTTTATCTGACTGATTTATAACCTTTCTATCGAGCCTTTAGTCTAACCTTTGACTTACCCCCCCATGCACCACCCTCCTCCACCATCCCCAGTGTGGCTTCTTCCAGAGGGCCAGCAGGAGGGAGATGTATGAGGCCAAAGCCCAGAAGGCTGAGATGAAGATCCAGCCCTCTGAGACAGAGAAGCTAACTGAGGACTACTGAGGCCCCATGGGTCCCCAAACAGCACACACCAGTGGGGCTCTAGGGTAACGACACCCCTACAAATGGATTTTCTATGGATACTATTACTTAAGCTTGGGGCGTGATTCAACTTTCCTACCACTTAACTTTCCCTTTCTCTTTAATGTCTATTTGTATCTACCTAACATCACTTCTGCTTCCCTTTCAGGCTAATAGAGTGCTGATCACTTTATATCATGTTTGTCTTCTCTACTTTATCCCTGTTCTCCATCTTGCTCAGCATGGGTTTATCATTTACCTAACTTTTCCTCAGCCTGTGAATCCTAAATCTCCTTCTCAACTCGTCATTGATCCCAGCTCTCCTGCTGTTTAAGTGTATCCTCTTTAATGTCACCTTTCTCTCTCTCTCGCTCTCTTTCCCCAATAGCTTGGATTCTTCAAGCGAGCCATCTACTACCGGATAATGCCAAAGCACCAGGGGGTGAAAATTCGCAAGGCTGAGCGGTATCAGTTCAATCTTGGATTTCAGCCTGAGGAGCCACAGAAAAAGTATTGGATCACCAACTGGACAGAGATGCAGCATTACTACTACTGAGGCCTTTACTTTTGGCCCTGAACCACTTACCGTCACACTGGTTTGACACGGGCCAAACAAAGAACATTGGGCTCGGTCGAGCTACATGCATGGACCAATTGTGGATAGTGCATTCCATTATTTTGTTTTTTTTACTTTAAGGTAGATTTCATCAACTTTTTCAGTGCAATATACTGAACAGTTTGTTTCAGAGATTGTAATTTGGTAAGTATTTCTGAAGAATGCAGGGTTTGAATTGGGGTTGCATTCAAGAGTAAATTGTTATGATTACGGTGTTTGCATTTTTTTCTTTCTGAATCCTCTTAGCAAAGTTGCTCGTCATTCATCATGTTTATTTCCACCATGTCTGTTTTCCTCTCTTATCAGAGGAATGAGTCGATTGATCTTCTATGTTTTTCCTGCTCTGTCTCAAAGCATCACTTTATGGTCAGTGGTTGTAGGCCATGTAAAGGTTTTTAAACCTACATCAGTTGTTTAGCAAATCATTTTCGAACTGCACTTAGAATATTTGTCCCAGCATCCACTATGTTGTGAACGTCCGTGTCAGTGTTTGGCAAGCATTACGTAGACTAGCTGATGAAATACAGTCACAGTTGTAGTACCGACCTCCAAAAAGTGCAAAAAGCGACTGTTTTTTAGGCTACGTAGAAAAATTATTTCCCTGGTTTCAGGGAATAAATACAGAGAGGTCCGGAGAAAAATTGGTTAATAATACATTTTATAGTCCAGCTGGACATGTTTTAATAAAATTCCACGGCAAGAGTCATACAAGCACCCCCGCAACAAGTTAAAAAGCAATAGCTTTTTGTCTGTATGTAGAATTAGCCAATATGTGTTGATGAGATGATGGGAGCACACTTGATTATTATTTATTACACTGTCTTGTGTTATTACAGTAAAGAACATATCTTTAAAAAATATCACAAACAGGGAGTCATGACACTGGAGTAAATAATACATGTTATATGTCTGGAGACTTTAAGCTCTGGCATAGATAGTCACGTTATAAATTGTACATAGTAACAGGTTACCGTGAATTGACTATTTGAATGAATGCATACGTCACTGGCCGTTGTTGTTTCACTGTCCCTATGCTTTGTATTTTTGTATAAGACAGTAAGCTGATACTTGTTTTGGTGTCAGCTGGATTGTTGGCTTGTTTCCAAGCCATTGTGGCCCCTATTGAGGTTAACCTGCAGCACTGTAAGTACTGGACCAGGAGAAGACAGTCACTGAACAGTCTTTGATGGGACTCTAGTCCGTGTTACCTGAGAGCCCACAGGATATGACTGTGGCTGTTACAGATACTCCATTGATTCTGTGACTAAAGAGAGAAGGGCTGAAACCAATGCACAAACTCTATTCTCTGTTGTGGTGTTGTTTTTTTACGGTGTCAATGTAATTAAATTGTTTTCAACAACCTTTTCAGTTTAATTGCTATCATGATCATTGTGTGTTTTCCATATTTAAAAGGTAAACTCTGTAATTGTTTATTTGTTTATTTATTTTGCACAATTTAAGACTATGCAACAAAACAAAAAAAATAAATGAATAATATACAGTGCCGGAAGAGGCAAAAAAATCACTGGGTTTATCTGAAGCCTCCACCCAGAGACAAGATTAATATTAAGAAATAATATGACAACATAATTCTAATCCAATACACTTTTTCTCAAATTCAGCAAATATCTCCTCACGGACATACTATACAACTATTTTGTTATTAAATAAAATTATTTATATATTTTATAGTATGTCGAAAAAATAAAAAAAGTTATTTCGAAAAAAAAGCCATAGTATAGTCTGTCGAAAAAATATAAAAAGAAATAGCAGTGTATGTAAAAAAGAAAAAAAGCTATAGTATAGTATGTCGAAAAAATAAAAAAGTCATAATATTTCGAAAAAAAGCCATAGTATAGTGTGTCGAAAAAAAGCTATTGTATAGTATGTAGAAAAAATTAAAAAAAAGTTATAGTATAGTATTTCGGAAAAAAAACATAGTATAGTATGTCGAAAAACTATAAAAGTCATAGTATAATATGTCTAAAAATTTAAAAACGTCATTGTATAGTATGTCGATAAAGTCATTGTATACTATATTGAAAAAAATTTAAAAAAAAGTCATAGTATAGTATGTCGAAAAATATGTCAAAGTATAGTATGTTGAAAAATTTAAAAAAAGTCATAGTATAGTATGTCTAAAGAATTTAAAGTCATAGTATAGTATGTTCAAAAAAAGCCATGGTATAGAATGTTGACATTTTTTTTAAAAAGTCAGAGTATGGTATGTCGAAATTTTTTTAAAAAGTCATAGTATAGTATGTCCAAAACGAAGTCATAGTATTATATGTCGAAAAAATTAAAAAGTCATGGTATATTATGTTGCAAAAAGTGATTAAAAAAAAGTGATTAAAAAAAGTCATACATGATGTTATACATGTCGGGAAATTGTAAACTCTAGCATAGAAAGCTTGTATGAGACAGTAAGCTGACACTTGGATTATTTCCAAGCCATTGTGGCCCCCATTGAGATCAACCTGCAGCACTGAAAGTAGACTGGACCAGGAGAACTGAACAGTCTTTGATGGGACTCTAGTCCGTGTTACCTGAGAGCCCACAGGTTGTGACTGTGGCTGTTACAGAGACTCCATTGACTCTTTTAGTAAAAAGGGAAGGGCTGAAACCAATGGCGTAGGCAGAAATTACCGTGTGGCTGGGCACAGAGAAAATCAGGTGGGCCTAGCCCATTGAAGACCAAACATCTATTTAATAATAGGTTCTGAAACGCATATGTTAACCAGAATAGGGCATTACAACTATACTTGCCTGAATGCACCACAGTTTAAATCATACAATCCTAATATGCTACATCATCATCATTACAAGTTACATTAATCATTCAATATTTATTCCAGCATATTTGCAGTGTGCACCATTGCACTACTGTATTATTGTTTACAATCTACATAAACAGCCTGACACATTGTATGTTGTTCCTGGTATTCTTTTTATGTAGCCCATCTTCTTTCTTTACTCTTGTTCAGCTTTGTTGACCTTGTTTTTAGCTGCATTTCTATTTCCGTATGTACAATGAGAGCAAAATAGCCAGAGCCAAATTCATGGTATGTGTAGGCCTACTCATACCTGGACAGTCAAGCTGATTCTGGTCCAACAAGAAAAAAAAATAACAGCACAGCATGGCATAGCCTGGTATGAAGAAGTACCTAGCACCGCCCACCAGCCAGAGCACAGCCAATAGGAACGCTCTCTCTCTCTGAAATGACCTGTGATTGGTCAACGTCTTCCATCACAGGATAGATTTTTTAAAGCCTGAAAACAGAGCCATGAGGAGGTCTAGGAGAAGTCTAGTTTTCTCTCAGAACACTTGAATTACGATATGCTGGAAGGTTATTATGAAATTTGTGCCCAATGATGCCAAAAATATACTGCCTACTGAAGCTTTAAATAAAACAATTAAACATAACTGGCACGGCAGCCACATATTCACACACACAGGAGGAGACAGACACAACAGCATCATTACTCATGCATATATTATGGATAAAGCATCTGCATTCAAAAATACACTTTAACATAGCCTGGCACAGCGGCCACATATTCACACACACAGCTGGCAGCAACATCAGCATAATATCCAATTGTACACCGAATGAAAAACTATAAACAATTATATTGAAACAGGCCAGACAAATTATAAATGAGCAACTGAAACTACTGATCATTTATGTTTTCATTGTATGTATTCTGGAGCTTTATGGCTGGATACACATGACTGGCTTTTCCCAAACGTTTCTCATCTGGGAAACTTCTCTCAAAAGGACATTGTTTATGGACTTGTCATGGATAATAACAAAGATGACTTTCTGGTGAATAACATTCTCATTCTTGGACAATTTATTTGCACAAATCCAAGTATATGAAAGTGAAACCTATAGGTTTAATGTGGTTCATTCTGAGTTTCTTTCTTACATAAAAGCCCTTAAAGTCATGAAAAATAAAAAATGCATTGAAACTTCTTAGTATAATAGAAGAATATTATTATTATTATATAATTTTACATATTTTATCTGTTCTTGTTCTGTATGCACCTTGTCCTTTTACTCTAATGCAATGATCTATGAGCCATGTTGTTTGTACATTTGAATTTGTTCAATAAAAAATAAAAAATAAAATATAAATGAGCTTACTTTTGATGATGACAGCAGGAGACGACAGGGCTGGTGTTGAACACTGAAATGAGTCTCTTCCAAAGGAGAGCAGGGACACAGAGTTCAGTCTGATGTGATGCCAGTTGAAAAGAGTCTTTCACCAGTAGGCCTGCATATAACCATAAGTGTTAATACACTGGTTGTAATGGCACTGGTTGAGGAGAAACTGGCGCAGGAGGTCTTGGTTGAGAATGATGGTGGAGTTTGAGCAGTGCTCCTCAGGCCTCTGTTCCTCAATGCACAGGTGATGACGTAGATAATAAACAGTATTAAAAAAGTCAAATTCAAGGCTTTCTGCAGGGAGCTATCATGAGGCCTGGGCTGAGAGACACCAGGTGTTCACTGATTGAAAGAGGAGGGGTTGCTCAGCAATCTGCCATTTGCTCAATGCACTGTCACTCAAAAGAATCTGACCAATCACGTCGTAGCCTGAACAAGAAGCAAAACACAACACTGGTTGGTCGTTTGAGCATTTATTCCATATCCTTGATATCAGACGTCAGTGTCCTCCACTAGTTCGGTCTTTGTCAGCACTAGTTGGACATTTTGTCTTACTAGTTGACCAAAAACTCTTCCTAGTCACTGTTTTTCAGCAACTAGTGGCACTTTTATCCAACTAGTTCCAACAGAAGCCTTACTAGTGAGACTGTGCACCACACTAGTAGGACCAAAGCCAACTAGTCAGCTTTTTAATGCACTAGTGGACCTCTGGACCAAACTAGTAACGCTGACAGTCTTACTAGTTAACTAGTAAGCTGCAAGAGCTTTGACATGTTAACTAATAAAGGACATATTCACCTCCCTAGTTAACTAGTGACCTACAATTTCCTGCACTAGTTAACTAGTGAGGGCCAAAATGCTCACTAGTTAACTAGTTAAAGCCTTTCTGACCTTACTAGTCTTAAAGCTGCAGTGGGTAGAATTGGAGCAAATATGCAAATAAGATTAAAAAAAAAGGTTATTTTTAAAACAGTCACTATATCCTGACATTAGTGCATGAGACAGGTAATATGAAAAAAAATCATGCTTCTCTGTGTCCTCCGGTGAAACCAATCAGACCCGAGCTGGAGCCTTGTCGTCTCTGAGGTTTCAGAAACATCTTGTAGTGAACTGTTTAGCTGTAAAATCAGAAAATTTGTGACCCGGCCGCCATGTTGAGATCAGTTGAGGAAATACCAAGCACCGCCCACCAGTCGGAGCAAACTTTCTCATTTACAGCCAAACAGTACACTACAAGATGTTTCTGAGAACATTTGAGGCGAGAAACAGTAGCAAAATATTATTTCATATTTGATCAGCGCTCCCTAGTTTGACCGTTTGATCGGAGTTTGCGAGTGACTGACAGCTGCCTCCGTTGAATGAACAGCCAATAGGAATGTTCAATAGGAGCTCTCTCTCTCTGAAATGACCTGTGATTGGCCAAAGTCTCCCATCACGGGCTAGATTTTTTTAAAGCTTGAAAACAGAGCCATGAGGAGGTGCAGAAGTCTCGTTTTCTCTCAGAACTCTTGAATTACAATATGCTGAAAGATTATTATGGATTGTTTACCCAATGATGCCAAAAACTTACTGTCTACTGGAGGTTTAACAACCTTTGCAGTTCAATTGCTACACCATCATCATTTTGTGTTTTCCATAATATCATGTTAGAACACATAGGCAGAATAAATATTTAATGTCTTTATTGTAGAAATGCAGATTCAACAAAAAAATAAACCAAATCAAATATTCAAAAATGCAATCAATGACTTTACAAACATTCATTTAAAACATTTCCTCTCTAAACATTAAAATATTGCAAATAAATTACAAAACTGTAATGTTCTTTTGCATAGGCAAAAAATAATTTGACTCCAAGTGTATACAACAAATATACAAGACTAGATGAGGAGGCAGACCAAAAAGAAAAGCAAATTTGATCAGATGTACTGTACAGAACTCAAAAACACTGATGTTCACATTGAGGTTGGTATAGGTGCTAGCGACAGTCAGCCATCACTGATGACTAGTCTTTCTGCTTGAGCTCCATCGTGGATAAAGACTTTTCAGGCTTTTTTGACTTCCTGTACTTATAGGCCAATGCGATGGTGGCCACCAAGAGGACCAGACCCAGGACCAACAGGACCCACTGGCCAGCTGTGGCAGCTGCGCCTTCCACACTCATGCCCAGGAAGTCCACTTTGCTAGCTTTAGGTTCACTTTCACCTGCTGGACACATACATAAAATAACAAGTAAGTACTATGCCAGACTGTTTTTCACTCACGCACAAACTCACTCATTCACATTTTACATGTTTAGCAAGCTGCAGTCCTCCACTAGGGGGTGTTGTTCTGTCATTTTCAGACCAATTTTACACACGCCTACTTGTGGTAGCAAGGGAGGGGCAGTAAAGGCAAGAGCTGTTCCAGGGTACATGCAGACATCCTGAAGTTAAATATAAAGGGTCCAGTGTCATGGTATGGTATGTCAAAAAATACAATGAAAAAGTCATAGTAGTATGCCAGGAAAAATGTCAAAAACAATGTCATTAAAAATGTCATAATACAGTATGTCAAAAAATATGTCGTAAAACAAAATGGTAGTATCGTATATCAAATAAATGTCATAAAAAGTCATAGTATATTATGTAAAAAAAAATTGTCACAGTACAGTATGTCATAAAATGTCATATAAAAAGTTATACTTTAGTATGCCATAAAAATGTCATAGTATGTCAAACAAATGTCAAAAAAGTCATAGTATTGTATGTAAAAAAAAAAAGTCATATAAAAAGTTATAGTTTAGTTTGTCATAAAAAAATTGTCACACAGTATTCCATAAGAAATGTCATATAAAAAGTCATAGTATAGTATGTCACAAAAAAGTGTCATAAAAAATGTCCTAAAAAAGTCATGATATAGTGTGCCATAAAAAATGACAAAAGAACTCTGACATTTGCAGCTTTAAAATATAAAACCTAAAAAAAAGCTGGAAAAAAAGAAAGTGAAAATGTAATACCACCTGCCAAAAGTAGAAAAATTACACAAGATATTACTCTTTCTAAATGGCGCTCATCAGCATGCCTAAATCTGTAAACTGCTGCAGCTACTATGTTTCTTGTGGATATTCAGGATATTTGGGTGCTTTGTATCAATGACACTGTTGTTGCTGACACTCTGTTGTTAAAAATAACCTTCACAAAACATCTGTCTCCAAATATCTGTGTTGGTATTAATGCCACATAATAATAATAATACTCAAAAAGGTGAAAGGCAGGGTAACTCACTTCCTTTTGAAACAGTGCAAGCTGAGGAAACAGTCACCTTAATTGACTTCCTTCATATCCCTTCCACACTTATTCATTATTCATTTTTATATCTAAATTCTGTATTTCTCTCTTGATCTGCGTGACAACAGCTGTGTTCTCTCTTTCCTACTATCTCTTCATAGCCCTCTCCTTTCCCTCTGTTGCTAAGAATCTCATCAATCTAATATGTACACATCCTTTCAGCAGGATCTCATCAGTATAACAAGAGGAGCAGGAGATTGATTTCACTGTAAGCCGCAGCAGAGGAGAAAAACAAAATGAATGCCTCAGTGTGAAGACATTGTGCCTTTTTTTCTGGGAAGGAGTTCAAAAAACATTTGGCCTGGAGATCGGAAAATGTATTTAACACTAAAGCGAACATGCTTGCTTACATGCGTGTGCTTTTATTCATGTTTCTGTGGAAGTATCAAAGCATGTGTGGATGCGTGAATGTGTTGGACGTACTTGAAGGTTTCCAGTCGTACTCGGGCCACCCGCGAACTTCATTGTTCTTGTTGTTCTCTTCCTCCAGCCATTTAATGAGAGGTTGGAAATACTTCATGAGAGGCTGGGCACTCATTTTGGGCTGGCCGGTGATCATGGTCATCGCCTCGGGCCAGGGCTTACTGAAGCCCAGCTTCATCACATCACTGTAAATGACAACACAGAGAGGGTCAGAGAGGAGGTCAGAGGAGATGGGGATCAGCAGCAGAGTGTGTTCTAGAGATGATTACACACATGGTGCAAAGCGTGCTTTCACCAGCTGTCTGAACTGACAAATACACTAGGGAACAGGATAAATACAATATAATAATAATAGATTAGATTTATATAGCGCTTTTCAGAATCTCAAAGACGCTTAACATAATAAAGGGAAATACGGTGTGAGACAAACGAACGACAAAGACAGGCAACATACACAGGCACACTCTCAGCATACACACGGACAAATGGGTAGGGGGAGGAGGGGGCTACAAGTAGGCAGAGGAGAAAAGATGGGTTTTGAGGCGGGACTGGAAAATGGTGAGGGAATCGGAGTCTCTGATGGGTTGAGGGAGTGAGTTCCAGAGCTTGGGAGCTGCCCTGGAGAATGCTCTGTCCCCAAAGCTGCGGAGGTTGGATTTGGGGGTGGAGAGTAGACCAGCTGAGGTGGATCTGAGGGACCGTTGTGGTTGGTAGGGGGAAAGGAGGTCAGAGAGATAGGGGGGGGCAAGTTGGTGGAGGGCTTTGTAGGTGAGGGTCAGGATTTTGTAAGTGATCCGGTGGGAGCCGGGGAGCCAGTGAAGGTCTTTCAGGACTGGGGTGATATGATGCCATGATTTGGTGTGGGTGAGGAGTCGAGCCGCTGCATTCTGAACCAGTTGGAGTTTATTGATGGATGTGTTGCAGATGCCGTAGAGGAGGGAGTTGCAGTAGTCAAGGCGGGAGGAGATGAAGACGTGGATGAGTTTCTCAGCTGCAGGGGTGTAAGGGGCGGAGCTTTGCTATGTTGCGTAGGTGGAAGAAGGATATTTTGACCAGTTGGCGGATGTGGGGCTCGAGGGAGAGGGTGGAGTCGAAGATTACACCAAGGTTGCGTGCCTGGGGGGAAATGGAAACAGATGTGCCGTCGATGTTGAGTGTGAGGTTGTTGGTTTTGGTGAGGGTGGATTTGGAGCCGATGAGGAGGAGTTCTGTTTTGTCGCTGTTGAGTTTAAGAAAGTTCTGTTGCAACCAGGTTTTAATAGCAGAGAGGCAGGAGTTGATGTGGGAGAGTGGTGGGTTATGGGGGGTGTTGGTACTGATGTAGATCTGGGTATCATCGGCGTAGCAGTGGAATTCCAGGTTGAAGTGGTGGAGGATCTGACCAAGGGGGGAGATGTAAATTATGAACAGTAGTGGACCGAGTACTGAGCCTTGGGGGACACCTTGTGTAACTGTGGATGTGGCAGAGGAGTTGTTGTGAAGCGAGATGAAATGAGACCGGTTGGTGAGGTAGGACCAGAGCCATCTGAGTGCAGTACCTTCGATACCGATCTCTTGAAGTCTAGCGAGAAGAATGTTGTGACATACGGTTTCGAAGGCTGCACTCAGGTCCAGGGGGATGAGGATGTTAAGGGCTCCGGTGTCAGCAGAGGTGAGGAGGTGGTTAAGGACTTGGAGGAGTGCAGTTTCTGTGCTGTGGAGGGGGCGAAAGCCAGACTGGAGGGGTTCGAACAAGTTGTTGGAATGCATGTGGGATTGGAGCTGTGTGGAGACCAGGCGTTCAAGAGTTTTGGAGAGGAAGGGGAGGTTGGAGATAGGGTGGTAGTGATTGCGACAGGAGGGGTCCAGACCAGGTTTCTTGAGTGTGGGGGTGACAGCAGTAGTTTTGAAGGCTAAGGGGACAGTTCCGTGGGACAGTGAGGAGTTGAAGAGGTCGGTGAGGTAGGGGCATAGGACAGGGAGGCAGGACTTCAGCAGTGGAGTGGGGAGGGGGTCGAGGGAGCAGGTGGTGGGTTTGGATGTGCTGATGAGTTTGTAAATGGTTGCTGAGTCAACAGGGTCGAACTGGGAGAGGCGGTGCTGGGGGGGAGGGGTCAGGGGGTCCAGAGGGATGGAGAGAAAAGGGGTCGGTGTGGTTGCTGCTGGGTCAGACACGGGGAGTAGTAAGTTGTTGATGGTGGTGATTTTGTCGCTGAAGAACTGAAGGAATGAGTTGCAAAGGTCGGGTGAGGGATCAGAGAGGGTGTTGGCGTGAGGTTTGAGTAGAGTGTTGACAGTGGAGAAGAGGGTTCGAGGGTTACGGGTGGGGTCATTGATGATGGTGGAGAAGTAGTCAGATTTGGCAGCAGTGTTGGCGTCTCTGTAGTTGATGAGGTGAGATTTGTAGGCTTCGAGTCCATGTGGATGTTGAAGTTGCCCAGCAGCAGTAGAGGTAAAGGGAGGGATGATGCTAGGGTGAGGAGTTCAGACAGATCGGAGAGGAAGGATGAATTTGGTTTAGGTGGGCGGTAGATGAGAATGACAGTGGTGGAGCAGGTTTTGAAGGCGAGGGATTCGAATGATGTGACTGTAGGGAAAGTGAGTTCAGTGGTCCTGAGGTTCCGGTTGAATAAAACTGCGAGGAACCAGGGGAATCCTTTGAATAGCAGAGGGGGTAATGTAAGAAACAACAGGAGAGGGGTGAGCAGGGTTGATGGTTCCATGGTTTAGCAGGCGGGTTAGCGGGTAGCAGGCTGGGAGAGGGATGGTAGAGACAGCACAGGGTAGCGTTAGACAGGGGGGGCGGTGGTACTCACGATACAGATGGATACAGATGATGAGGAGAACAGCCAGATGATTATTGTAATTCCAGTGGTGGAGTATCCGGAAGGAGTTGAGGGGGACAGAGAAACATGCAGGGCAGCTCCGCTAGCAAGTTAGTTGCTAACCGGCTAGCTAGCGAGGAGAGTGGAGCGCACGGGAGCAGAGGGGAAAAAAAAAAACAAAAGACAGAGAACAAGAGTAGGAACAAGACGGAAACACAACAGAACTCAGGAGAACAATGAAGTAACAAAAGAACAAAACAAAACGAGAGGAAAGACAGCTGACGGAGGGAGAAGCAGCAGTCAGGAGACGCCAGCAGTGCTCACCCACCTTCACAAACATTCTCGCACACTCGCGTACGGAGGCAGCGAAGAGACAAACAGTGCGACGCGACGCTGAGAGAGAGAGTGTTTATCACAATGCTACACAGCTTGTGTGTGTAATTGTCCTCTGCCAGTCTGTCGTGCCAGTCAGTATTTGACTCCTCTGTCCCCCGGGTGTCTCCTGTTGGCAGGGAGGTGGCGGTGAGGAACAGTCCCAGCAAGTTGGTCCCTCAGCTCAAACTCTCCTCCTCCAGCTGCCACATCATTGTGGCCGTCGCAGAGAACGACTCACCGGAGTTTCGCAAGCAGTCGGAAGAATACTACAAAGTCAGTACTACTGATAGTGCATGAACACTATCTTAGTTAGAGAGTATGACAGGTATCCTGTGGAATTTTCTTGTAAATACTCTGCATTCTTCTTCCACACCGCCTTTGTTGGCGCATCGCTATGTTTCTTTGTGTGTTACGGGCGGCAACTGTCAACCAGTGCAATAGCGTGAAACAGCAGGAATGTGTATTGTGTGCATGTGCTTCTTTGTTTACAATACAAACAAAATGGGAACCCACTCTATAAAAAAATTGTGCCATAGCATTACTAGTGGTCATAACTCCTTGGGGTACCTTTAATGTTGAAGATCATTATTATTTTTAGCATCAATTAATTCAATCAATTAATTTATCTTTTTGTTTTTAGTAATGGTTTAGTTTAATAAAATATCAACAAATGGTGAAAAATGTCCAACACAAGTTTTTTAGCCCAAGGTGACACCTTTAAATCATTTGCTTTGTCCAAAAAACTAAAAATATTCAACTTAAAATAATCTAGAAAAGAGAACAGCAACAAATCTTCACCTTCACATTTAAGAAAGTGGAATCAGAGAAAATTTGCCATTTTTTTATTAATAAGCTAAACAATTACTCAAGAACTCTCTCAATTGATCTCGCTGTGACCTCTCGTCTGTTGGTGAAAACATCATTCAGTAAATGTGTTGCTATTCACCAAGTGGTAATTGTTTTTTATTGTGTGAGTGCCTCAACAGTTTCTAACCTTGACAAATTACATTTCAGTGTGTAAATGATTTGTAATCATGTCTTATTAAGATACATGAAGTTATCATTGTTGAAATAGTTGTGTGTGTGTATATGTACTATTTCCTTACCTCTTTCTTCTGGCTTTAAAGACTTTGGAGGCGTCAGGACTTGATGTGACCATGGAGGATGTGGCGAGCACTGACCACTTCAGTATCATTGAGCAACTGGTAGATGGGGAGTATCACCTAACAAAGGTACACACTACACATGCTCACAAAACGAAACAAAAAAAGTCATGAAGGTTGAGGCTATTTTCCAGAGTGTTCTTTAATTTCATTCTCTCTCTGACCAATAGCTTTAATATACAATATTAATGTAAAACCAACCTGTACCTGTGCTGATAACAGCGATAGAAATAGTAGTCTTAAAGGACCAGTATTTAGGATTAATGGCATCTAGTGGTGAGGTTGCAGATTGCAACCAACTGAATACCCTTTCGCTTTCCTACCCCTTTCTAAGTGTGTCGGAGAACTACGGTGGCCTTTAGGTAATGTAAAAACGTGAAAGGCTCTCTCTAGAGCCAGTGTTATGTAGATATGAGATATAAGGGCTCATTCTAAGCTAACAAAAACACAACGATCTTATTTTCGGATGATTATACACTAATGAAAACATAATGAATATTCCATTTCTACCAATAGATCCCCCTATATCCTACACACTGGTCCTTTAAACCTGCTAACAATGCTGATTTCAAACCGTCAGCCACCTTTTCATCAAACATACAACCCATTTGTAGTAGTTTTCCACAAAATTCTGCATATATTCATACAGTATTTTTAAGGTGGTTTTATGGTTATGCCAGGCCCTTAGAAAAAACAGTTGTGTTTTAATTAATTTCTTCCTCTGTAGCTTCTCTTGAAGACGATGGGGAAGAGCTGAGGCGGCGGTCTTTCATCCATCATCTAATATCAACATACCTCTGTATCAAAATACTGTACACCTCTGAACAGAGTCATCGTGCACCGATACTGATAATATATGCATTAATTCAGGTTTGTACAATGGTAAATGTACAATTTGTAATCCTTTTGATTAGTCAACAATGAGGTGGCATGGATTGTTTTAACGGTCTAGTTTACTGTATCATTAGTTATATGTTTACTGTGCTGTCAGAAAAACGTGTTATGAAAACATGGTGTGCCTAAAACTGAGTCACTTCAAGGATGGTGATTGTAGCAAATTATTCTGCTGTTAAACCTGCTCGTATTCAGTCGTAAACAGATTATATAACGACATAGTGCACAATGTTATCACCAGGAAGTTCTGTTCCACACTAAAAGTTGTAGAAATGCTAGTTAGTTTTGGCCTATCTCCAGTGTTTTTTTAAAAGGGTGGGTCCGTCTGTTTTGTGTTTTTCTTTCTTGTGACAATCTGTTCCACAACATAGAAAGTTCATGGGTAAGACAACAATAGGAGCTCATGACAACAGTACTGATATAATAATAATAATAATAATATAATAAACAAAGTGAATGTAGCTTTTTATTGTAATCTACACAATGCTGACATCTCACCCAGGGAACTCTAATGAACACTATATATTTGCACAGTTTATTTGATCATAATTTAACAGACTACTGACATTTAAATACACATATTTTTAAAGAACAAATGGGACTAAATTGAACTGATGCACATTGTTACTGCGCTCATTCTAGCATCTTGAATAATTGTTTACATTATTGTTTGCACAAAGTGTTCTGTGAATCATCTCTGTAGATTATAAAGACAATCATCACAATAAATATTTATATTTGAGAATCCCTGTAATGACAGTTTTTTTTGTGTATGCGTGCCATTAAATGAGATTTGATGTAATTTGATTGTCCTATCTTGTAGGACAAATAAGAGGCAGGATTGTATTCTGTCTTATTTTAGCATCAGTCCCTCACCTGGCAGAGTTGTTTTGGTATGGTAATTGATTAATTGAAAGTTTATTAGGGAATTTTACCACTAAAGTACACTATTAAACCTGCAGTAGGTAGAATATTTCTGGCATCATTTGGCAAAAATTCCATAATAACCTTTCAGCATATTGTAATTCAAGTGTTCTGAGAGAAAACTAGACTTCTGCACCTCCTCATGGTTCTGTTTTCAGGCTTTAAAAAATCTAGCCTGTGACGGGAGACTTTGACCAATCACAGGTCATTTCAGAGAGAGCGTTCCTATTGGCTGTTCATTCAACAGAGGCAGCTGTCAATCACTCGCAAACTCCAAATGATCAAACGAAGCAGCGTTGATCAAATATGAATCAATATTCTGTTACTGTAGTGCTTATTTCTCGCCTCAAATGTTTTCAGAAACATCTTGTAGTATACTGTTTAGCTGTAAAATGAGAAAGTCTGGTGGGCGGTGCTTAGTATTTCCTCAACCGATCTCAACATGGCTGCCAGGTCACAAACGTTCTCTTTTTAAACAGTACACTACAAGATGTTACTGAAAACATTTGAGGCGAGAAATAGGCGTTACAGTAACAGAATATTGATTCATATTTGATCAGCGCTGCCTAGTTTGACCGTTTGATCCGTGTTTGTGGGTGATTGACAGCTGTTCAGAGACTGCAAGGCTCCAGCGTGGCTCTGATTGGTTGTTTTCCTTCGATCTGTGAAATCTTGCAGATTTCATTAGGAGCACCGGAGGACACAGATGCACATGATTTTTTTTCTCAGATTACCTGTCTCATGCACTACTGTCAGCAGGATATAGTGACCGTTTTATAAAAATATTTTTTTTAATCGTATTTGCTCCAATTCTATGCATTGCTACTTTTAAGTCAAGGCAGATCTTGTGGACCTGTCTCAAAATCTACTTTTAAGACCTTTATTTTAGTTGATACTGATATGGTGCATATTCCCAAATAAAGTTGTATTTAATAAAATTACGACAGACTGACACAGAAAACCATGGTCAAAGTGCTGGTTGGTTTCTAGGTGTCTGGGCAAGCGGTTGCCCCTTTATTAGGTACCTACATGGAGCTAAATAGGCCGTCTTAAAGGTCCCATATTGTGCTCATTTTCAGGTTCATACTTGTTTTTTGTGTTTTTAATAGAACATGTTTACATGCTGTAATGTTAAAAAAAACTTTATTTTCCTCATACTGTCTGCTTGAATATACCTGTATTCACCCTCTGTCTGAAATGCTCCGTTTTAGCGCATTTTGACGGAATTGCAATAGAATTGCATTGCCTGGCAACAGGTTGGGACATGGGTCTAAATATTGAATATTTGTGACATCACAAATGGACAGAAATCCTAACGGCTTGTTTAAAACGATTTTTAAAAATAGAAATTAGTAACTGTTTATTGTTTACATTTTCATTTTAATTTATCATTGTTGTAGGTCTATGGTACGACGCTACAACGGGGTATTAGGGCCACATTGAGGAAAAAAAATGAATCTGAGATTTCGAGAATAAAGTCATAATATAACGAGAAAAAAGTCATAACTTCATGAGAAAAAAAGTTGTAATATTATGAGAATAAAGTCATAAGTTTAAGAGAAAAAAGACGTAGTATTATGAGAATAAAGTCAGAATATTATAAAGTAGTAATTTTACGGGTTATTTTCTTTTTTTCTAGTAAAGCTACGACTTTATTCTCGTAATGTTTTGACTTTATTCTTTTAATATTATGACTTTTTCTTGTAAAATTATGACTTTATTCTCATAATGTTACGACTTTTTTCTCATATTATTATGACTTTATTCTGGAAATCTCAGATGTTTTTTCCCTCAATGTGGCCCTAATACTCCATAGTACATTGTCTCTTGGGCCTTCACTGCATTAGACATATACTATATACTTAGACTATAAATTGTGTTACCTTCATCACAATGCTTAAATGTTTTGCGGCTCCAGACAGATTTTTTTTTTTTATTTTTGACTCAAATGTCTCTTTTGATAGTAAAGGTTGCTGACCCCTTACATAGGGGGTCAACAGTCACCCTGTTGCTCCGGCCAAGGCTACTGGCTAGAGGGCTCCTTATCTGTCCCTATCAGACAAAAAACAACTCCTAATCATTTTTTTAATCTTGTGTAGTCAACACTTAATCGGTATTAGTCATAGGGAGTGGTTAAACATGCTTAACCACCAGTAGTTGTGTGTTTTGGTCAGTCAGTGTGAGGAGGTGAAGGTTGACGACACCAGTTGATGGTTGAGTCTCCACAGGAGGAGCCAGTTAGTCACCGACACACTGACAACATTATAACAGACATAACAGACCATCTAACATGGCCAGCCGGTCGGACTCGGAGACCTTCAGCACCAGGTAAGCCCTGAGGGTTTAGAAGTCACGAAAGGACGACCTGATATAAAGCTTTTAACTCCGTTCAGCGTCTTAAGTCCGCTGACTTATAAGCTGGTTGGTGATAATACTGACGTTAGCATGGCTGAGGCTAACGCTAGCTAGCTCCAGCTGCTAGCTGCCGTTAGCTTCATGCTAACTCTGTTTAAATGGAGCCGGTGTGTTCCATAAACTACCGTTTGGCTCATTTTAAACTAACCGACGCGTGTTTTATTCCTCAGGACGTCGACAGTAAGTCAGTGTTCGTTTATGTGACTTAAAATAGTTTAAAGTGTTTTAGGTTTAACATTGTGTTCACTTTAGTGGAAGCCGGTTAAAGTTAACAAGTGTTGCCTCTGTGTGGTGCTTCAGACTGACTCGTCGTGTGGTTCTGCCTGCGTGGCTGCTGTGAACACAGACAGGTAACAGTAGGGTCAATGAGCTGTACTTATCAAAGTAGAAAGGTTTCTGCAGCTGTGATGGACAATAACTAGTGAAATGAAGACAATAACTAGTGAAATGATGACAAGAACTAGTGAAATGATGACAAGAACTAGTGAAATGATGACAAGAACTAGTGAAATGGGGACAAAAACTAGTGAAATGGGGACAAAAACTAGTGAAATGATGAGAAGAACTAGTGAAATGGGGACAAGAATTAGTGCTTGTGTTTCTTTTTTAGTCAACTCAACAGTACAATAGTGAAGAAGTCTTGAAACCGTTGTTGCTCTATGCTGATGGTGATGTAACCTGAGTTATTACTCAACTACCTGTTTGTCTGCATCTGTTGCATCTTCTTTTACTGTCAAATGAGTTACCATCTGGTAAAGGTAAAAAAGGTTTCTGGGGGTCAGACTAAACCAACAGAAGACA
>CAKAOI010053346.1:0-18502 GCA_916701655.1 Sebastiscus albofasciatus | reverse complement strand
TGTAACAAAATATGAACCATTTAAATAGAAGGAAGTATAAAAATAGGAGCAGTATATACAGTATTGACAATAAACACACTATTAACAAAATTGCACAATTGGAAAATGATATTGCACAGTGAGAAATGAAATGAAATGAAATTCCACCTGAAAATATCAGGTTATTGTCAGTTTTTTGGTGTATAAGTGGTCTACTGGGAGCAGTGCTGGTTGTGGAGTCTGACAGCTGCAGGAAGGAAGGACCTGCGATAAGATAAGATGAACCTTTATTAATCCCCGGGGGGAAATACAGGTGTCAAAGAAGCAAAGCGCAGGTACAGAGGTACAGGTGTACAAAAAGATTATAAAACAATAAATAGAAAAACAGAATATAAATAGTGAATGGACATAGTGTGTACCGTCCGTCAGTCAATAAAAAATGTAATATGTACAGTCTATAAAATGGTATATGGGATATAGTGTAAAGTAAGTTTAAAGTTTGAAGTGCACCAGTGGTTAGAAGAGGTGGTTGCAGGTAGTGCAGATGGTCCAGATAGTGCGTGTTTTAAGTTCAAGGTAGTCCAGATAGTCCAGATAGTTTTCATGTGGGGGTCAGCCTTGGTTGTGGAGCCTGATGGCTACCAGCATGAAGGACTGACCCAGGTGCTTTGTGTTGTGCCGAGGGGGGATGAGTCTATGACTGAAGGTGCTCCTCATCAATAGACATTGAAGCATCTCTGTCAGTACATCTGGTAAATAACAGATATACAAAACGTTTTCCCATTTACAAAGCTGGAACCCGCAAATAGTAGCTTGATAAAATGGATCAATAAATAATTCAAAAAATGGGAGTGTAAACAATTCATGTTTATTGAACTCCAGAACTGGTGCTAAGGTCAAGAAGTAACTAAAGTCAGAGCTCAGTCACACACGAAGCTTTAAAACTGTGAATCACACACATCTGGAAGCGGGTGCTGTCTATGTTGTAATCTTAAATACCACAGTGGGCATGAAACATAATGGAGACTTGGATGGTTTTAACCATCTAGGGGATTTGGCTCGTATATTGTGTGTTAGCATCCAACCACACGTAAAATGTGTTCAGTCCTCATTGAAAGGGCACCTTTGGCTATTAAAACTGGTTTCGAAACTCTTTGTTCAAGATTCAATGTGCTCAACACTAATCAGTTATTGCTGACCAAGCCTTATTCTTTCTTTATCCCATTTGTATTCACACACGCTACACCTCTACAGGTATGGTTTCAACCTGTTCTTCCTGATTGACCTTATTATTATAATTTTTAGTGAAGCATGACTTTCCGTCTTGAGTCTGCGTGAAGGGGTAGAAACTTGAGATTGAGAGTGTAATGGAGAGAAAAGGAGGAGGCTTGGTGAGATAGAGATCAGTTATTCATGTGGGAGAGAGGGCCGAAGGGACGTGGAGTTTATTATGGGATGCGTGCGAAAGGGAACAGCATGATGGTTACAGCGTGTTCAGGGGAGAAGAGACGAAGAACGGGTGAATAATTGAATTCTTCATACAGCGAGGCAGTGTTTGGGTCTGTGCTGTATAGGGATGGGAAATAGGGGCCATGCATACAATAGTGACAATAAGGGCATTATTTGTTGGCCGAGGGTTTGCCAAGTTGACATGTCTATATGTGTGTGTGTGTGTGTGTGTGTGTGTGTGCGTGTGTGTTAAAGAGCTCTTGTCGAGAAGTATGAACTTGTTTAGAGAGCAGCTGAAGAGGCAGAGGGGAAAAGTAATGGTTACCAGCTGTATGGGAAGTAAGATTATGTGGTGGTATTCAGTAATACCAACAGCCGCTTGGTAAATATTTCTACAAACTAGTAACACATTTTTTTTCAGACTAGACTCATTAAAGCAGACTGTTTGCTTAGGCTGAAATTGCTCTTTCACAGAGACAAGCATTTCATTGACGCTGTTGTGACATTTATTTTGGGTTGCTAAATGAGATGGTTTATCTGTTTTAACTACATAAGTGCTCTGCTAATTCAGTCCCACCTAGATGTTGCTTCAGCTCTACCACAAAATTGTGTAATTTACAGTTGCATTGTTCTCCTCTGCTCAAGATCCTGTTCATTGTGAAGCTGAATGTGTTGCCGAGCTAGCTTCATTTACCATTATGTTTTAATTAGGGATACAGCAATCCAAGTTTTTCAGTCCCGATACTGATAGCGATACTTGGGCTTTGGGTATTAGTTGATACCGAGTACCGATCCGATACCAGTGTTTAATTAATAAGCTGTATGCCTCATTGTGTGGAAGTGACTGGGATCATTCTGTTATGTGTAAGACAACATTAGGCTTGACTTAAACACTGCTTTCCTAACTTTGTAAAACAAAATGTGACTAATAAATACATAGATATACATTTATTTAATTGTTCTTTAGTATTAAAATAATACATTTTACACCAGCAGCTTAGGAAACCATTGTCACCGATATCCAATCCAGCCATTTGAATCAGTATCAGCCCGGTATACAATCCGGTATCGGTGCATCCCTAGCTTCAATCATACATTTCAATCTCAAGCAATCATTCGTAATTGCTAGTAAATTGGCTAACTTTTTCAGGAAATGACTGCAGGAATAAAGGCCTGTGGTACAAGAAAAAGATCTTATAAACTTAAGCGGTGTTGGTTCTTGTTTTGGGAGGTAATGTTTGAAGATGTGTTTTAAAGACAAGAGAGAAGCCTGTCGGATATGATAATATTGGCCAGTTATTACTATACTATGATTTAAACAGGGATAAACCACATTATATGACTCAGTGCAGAAGGAGTTGACCTCAACCTTTATTTACTATACTTGTTGGTTGCCCTTGACAACAGAAAGGTCAAGGGTCACCGTGGCACTCTTGTTCTCACAAAACAAGCACGCCTCTCGTATTTCAGTGGGCAGGGTGTCTGTTGGCATCTCATTCCAGCCCTATACCTGTTTGTGAAACTTCAAATAATTGATTTGTAACTCACATAAAAGTAGACAATGGCTCATTATGACCACTTCAGAGTTCACTTGTTAGTACATCCATGTGAGTTCAGTCTGTGGATCCTATGGTCTTCTGCACATGGTCAGCGCAGTTTGAGATGTGGACGTCACAGGTATTAAACTTGTTTTCCTGGCTTCAAGCTGTAGATGAGTTGTTTATGACATTTACGTGTACTACCAACAGAAGCCATGAGAGGTGTCAAACTGATGCTACTACACAGCAGAATTCTAGGAAAAGATGATCATCAGGTACATTTTGTATGTGCAAATTATTTCCAAATAATTCTCCCAGAAACTGAGGAAAATGGCCTTGTTGACGGTGCGTTTTAGCCAATGAGCTTTAGGGTTTTCACTGAATCCACAGAGGAACAGGGTGTCCCCCATAGGACCAGATCCTTATGCATCTCGTCACGTGATCAATGTAGTTAGTAGATGAGGGCCTAAACAACAGTCACACTCATTAAACGTGTGAAATTGGGCCTCCCTGAAGGTTAATGTTTTATTTAGGTTATAAGTGTATGATTCATTTTAATGATGTTAGTGGAGGTGGTCTTTATTTTGTGCGAGGTGGCCCGCCTCTGCAACAGAACACTGCAGGAAACCCTGAATCCTTCTGTCCAAGTGAAAACATGAAAACGCTAAAATAAACTGTTTTTAGAGCTGCAACAATTAATCGATTAGTTGTCAACTATTAAATGAATTGCCAACTATTTTGATATTCAATTAATCAGTCAAAAGTCTCTGGTTTCTTTACTCCTCCATGACAGTAAACTGAATATCTTTGAGTTTTGGACAAAACAAGACATTTCAGGACGTCGTCTTGGGCTTTGGGAAACACTGATCGCCATTTTTCACTATTTTCTGACACTTTATAGATCAAACGACTAATTGATTAATCGAGAAACTAATCGACAGATTAATCGACATGCAAATAATGGTTAGTTGCAGCCCTAACTGTTTTTCCCACACGGCACTAGTGATACAATGTTCCAGTTTACATACAAATATCTTTGGGGCTCAGAACCAAGAAATAATCTGACGTTAATACCAGAACAGAGTGAGGTTAGTGATTCGCTTGTCATCCTGAGGAAGTAGGACGTGCCAGCCACCTACTCAGTATGCATATTAGAGGTTCTGTCTGAACAGTACAACAAAGCTTTGTTGTGAACAAAGAACAATAGGAACTCCTCCCCCATTTTCATTCTTTCATCTTCCCCAGCTATTGTTTTCACTGTTTTTTTATTTTTTTTTATTTGAACTTTATACAGATTTTTGATGAAATTAACAATACACAGTAGTTACAAATAGTGTTTTTATTCTTGTCAGTTGCAAACAATAGCAGGTCATTCTATACAGTACCATGTAATGAATATTAGACAATTGACATGTGATTTGAATACCTAAAGAAATAATGAGTTAATTAAAGCAAACTTTGTAAGTTTAAAACTATTTAATAAAAAATACAGATATATTATTATTATTTTTCTTTCTTTTTTTTTTTTTTTTTTTTACAATTTTTGCAATTGCACTTTCTCCTCTTTGTCAGTTTTTGTTACCTTTTTATATTTTGTGCCATAGCACATCCTCCATCTAAGGGTGTAAGGATACATCGATCTGGATCGATATCGATTCAATAATCAACGATCCAATATCATCGATGCAAAGTGAAAACATTGATACATATTATCATCTTTAAGATCCATCCATTATATGTAACCGCTTATCCTATTCAGGATAGAGAAGATACGCCTTTATTTTGAAATTCCTAACTGATAAAAAAACATTTGTACTTAAACATGAGAAATGTGGAACTTTATAATGAACAATAGGAAGTATATTTGTATTCTTTTTTTATTAAAAAGCAAATACTTCTTTCATTTAAATTTAATTTTTCATTTAAATTTCTGGAAGAGCAAAGTAATAAAATTGTCAAATTATAATTTAGTTGCTTTTTGTGAGTTAATATAAATGCAACTGATTGTGTTGAATATATATATAAAATATGATATTGTCTCATATTGTGATCAATATTTATATCAATATCATTGAATCAGATCGAAATCATATCGTGGCAGACTTTGTGATATCAGCAAATATTGTATCGTTGTTCAAAGAATCGATATTTAATATCTTATTGTGATTAAACTTGTGATTTACACCCCTACCTCCATCATGCCTCTGATGTGCCTCTCTATGCTCAATCCCAGGCTATAGCGGTCATCACCCCCAGTCCACGCCTGACCGTGAGGATGGACACGATACTTCCATGACCTCCTTTGGTGTTGCCGTCCGAGGCCTCCCCCTGGCCTTGGCGTCCATGACGCAAGCTACCACCACAGACTCCCGCTTCCACCCTAAATGGCGGGCGATCACTGTGGCGACCCTGCTGGCTTTAGTGCTCATGTTATACCTGCACCGGACAGTAGGGGACAGAGACACTACTACCAGAGGATATTACCGCAACCGGGTTCACGGTTTGCAAATGCACAGTGAGGGTGAGGATGACATCTTCAAGGACGCTAACAGACAAACTGCACGGAGCCTCTCTCGCCATCAGAGAAGGGAAAAACCGTACAATGACACATACCCGTTGAGTCCGCCAGAGAAGACCAAGCACGGCATCCGCTACCGTATCGGTGTGATTGCGGATCTGGACACAGCGTCGCGTAGCTCTAAAGATCAGACGTGGTTCAGCTACATGAAAAGAGGTTACCTGACTGTTTCAGACAGCGCTGACAGACTGGAGGTGGAGTGGGATGCTGAGACCGTCACACTGGAGAGTCATCTTGCTGAGAAAGGACGAGGTAGAGGGATACACACACTGATCTCTACTCACTATGTTTGTGTTCTCACATCAGTATGTTGGTTTTCTTAATGTTTGATTATCTTACTGTGCTGCAGGTATGGAGCTGTCTGAGCTGGTGGCGTTCAACGGTCACTTGTACAGTGTGGACGACCGTACAGGCGTGGTGTATAGGATCGAGGGCAACCAGGCTGTCCCCTGGGTTATATTACCTGACGGTGACGGCTCAGTTTCCAAAGGTCAGTCTCCAAAAGACGTCTAACCTCTATCCATTGGGTACATGTAGGTCCTCTAAGCAAAACTTCTCAAAATGTTATTGAACATTCTTATTTCCTTCGACAACACAACTTTTTTACACTCAAAAATTAGTCCAAAGACAGCCATGTGCAGCCTTTCTTAGATCGTTTCGATGTGTGTCGTGCACTATAGTTGGAACATCAGTAGAAAACAATCGGAAAAAACAACTTTGGAGAGGTTGGCAGTCATTTTAAGAGGTTCACATGCCTTCTCACACACCAATCCTTGTTTTGTGTGCAGGATTCAAGGCAGAGTGGCTGGCAGTGAAGGATGAGCACCTGTATGTTGGCGGCCTGGGGAAAGAATGGACCACGACCTCTGGAGTAGTCGTCAACAACCACCCAGAGTGGGTGAAAGTTGTAGGCTACCACGGTGATGTGCAGCATGAGAACTGGGTGCCGTACTACAATGCTCTGCGGAGCGCAACAGGGATACATCCACCAGGTTCGGACTTTTTTTTCTGGTTCCTTTCTTTATTGGGCTGTCAATCGATTAAAATATTTGATCGCGATTAAACGGAAACTAATCACACATTTTTTATCTGTTCAAAATGTACCTTAAAGGGAGATTTGTCAGGTATCAAATACTCTTATCAACATGGGAGAAATTGCACTTAATACTGGCGTTCACATTTATAAGCAATCTCCCTTCTACAACTCTCCTTGTCCTATAGGCTACCTTATCCACGAATCGGCAGCGTGGAGCGAGCGTCTCCAGCGCTGGTTCTTCCTCCCTCGCCGCGCCAGTCACGAGCACTACGAAGAGACCGCAGACGAGCGGCGCGCCACCAACCTCCTCCTGTCCTGCCCCGCAGATTTCAGCCACATGACGGTGCGGCACGTCGGCCCGCTCAACCCGACCCACGGCTTCTCCTCGTTTAAATTTGTCCCGGACACGGACGATCAGATCATTCTGGCCCTGAAATCGGAGGAGGACGCGGGCAGGATCGCCACCTACATCATTGCATTTACGCTGGACGGTCGGGTGTTGATGCCCGAGACAAAGATAGGGAATGTGAAGTTTGAAGGGCTGGAGTTCATTTGAGAAGGGTGGCGCCGAAGGGTCTGCAGGGATCCTCCATGGTTTGACGCCTGAGAAGTGGACTGTATTCGTGCAACACTGTTGTTTTGAGTCCTTAAAATTTACATTCCCCTCTCAGTTCTACTGTGCAATAATGTTGTATGACCCCAAATTTATATATTTCATAATTATATGATAATTGAGAGGAGCAAGAGAAGGTAGAAGGGCAGGAGAATGCAATACCACCACCACAATTAAGTGTCACCAACAATTTACCCATTCATTTTTTTGAGTGACCAGTTTGGGCGGCCCATCTGTGAGTAGCTACACACACCAAAGTCACACAGAAATCGTCACCAGCCGGTCACCACCCAATAAGATTTTTAATGCTTTTATAATTAGACACTATGGATCTTAGCTGTCAGTCTATCAGAACAGCTTGTGATGTGGATCTCCTCTCCTGCAGCCAAACTCTGCTGGTCAGACACTCAGGGGAACAAACAGGATGAAAGATCTTAAGGAAAAGAAACAAATGTCCTTAAAATTACTTGAAATATAACAAGCATACTCATTTCTTTTGTGTTTTATCTTAACCTGTTCAGACACACTGAAGTCTCTGTTGTTACATTTATGTTAATGTAATGAGTATGCATATCAACTTTCTGATTTACATGTGATCAGTTTTTTCTGAGCAGGTCCACCTCAAATGTTTCTCACATGCGTTAATAAACTGAATATCATCAGCTTCTCAAGCCAGACAACAAATGAAGCACCAGCTATTTAATTTAAACAGTAATTATTACACTATTCATATATTAATTTTGTATCCTCTCAAAATACAATTAAAAGATCTTTTCCTGTTTGAATGTTTTGTATCTTGTTTTTAATGGGTCGGCCACCAACCGTGAAGATGCAACAATATGTTGACATTTTAAAACAAACAGATTTATCCAAAAAATAATCATTATACATTTAAAATGTCAAAAAATCAGCATTGTTGCATTACACCTTTCATCATTACACAGTACGTTTTTGTGCAAATTACATTAAGCATTTCCTTGACCGACGTTACAACTTTGCAGGAGAACATTGGCACTGAACTAAATTTCACAAATAATGATATAACTGATCAAAAATAACGACGGATTTCAGTTTGACATGCTGCAAAGTTAGCAGTTATTCCGTTTTATCTCCAAAACATTTCAAACCTGAGGAAAATCCTTGTGATTCATCTTGTTCACAGGCTTGTTCCCATGGCGAGGATGTCCTGAGGTAGACTGGCCATTTGTATGGGTTTGAAGGAGCCCAGTTTAGTGTAAAAGTCAAGCATCCTCCGATCGCTCTGCCTCAACTCGCAGAACGCTCCTCTGGAACCTTAAAAGTTATGGGAAAAGGAAACCAAGATGGTGTTTGAGAGTTAATATTTATTCTCTGAAGTCCTAGAAAAGGATGAGGTTTGTGTTTTAAAATGGAATTGATCGATATTGGAACAAAGTCATGCAGCGTAAGAGATGCAAAGCTCCCAAAACCAGCCAATAAAAACAATAAAACTGCTCTTAAAGGGATAGTGTGGGTGTTTTGAAGTGGGGTTATATGAGGTACTTATCCATAGTCAGTATATCACCTACAGTAGATGACGGTCGGCACGCCTCCAGTTTGGAGAAACAGACAGGAGATACCTCACGGAAGCAAAGCAACGTACTGCTGTGGACGGGGCCGGCAGCAAAACGTATTTAGCCACCTAAAAGAAAGACCCACCTAAAAAAATCTATCAGTTTATGTAAGTGTACGCTAAATTTTTAATATTTGCACTGGTTTACCTTACCGTGAGACAGCAATACAGTCTGTTTCTGAAGGGGGAACTGAAGCTGTTATCTATGCTCTCGCCAAAGCCACCAGACTCCATTGAAAAAAAACAGTAATTCTACTGAGGCAGCTGTAGACCAGCAACTCCTGTGTTCTGCGAGGTAAAAATACTGTTTATTTTCAATGGAGTCTGGTGGCTTTGGCCAGAGCATAGATGACGGCAAGGTAGAAAATATTCTAAATATGGCGTACACTTAAACTGATATTGACTTTTTTCAGGTGAGGCTTTCTTTTAGGTGGCTAAAATATGTTTTGCTGCCGGCCCCGTCCACAGCACTGTATTGCTTCGCTCCGGTGTCGGTGCTCCTGTCTGCTTCTCCAAACTGGAGGCGTGCAGACCGTCATCTACTGTAGGTAATACACTGACTATAAATAAGAACCTCATATAACCCCACTTCAAAACACCCGAACTATCCCTTTAAGCATATTTTCTGCTGAACGCTGGTAAGGGTAGAGGGGTCACATCGCTCAGTGCCATCATATGTCCTTTAGTTACTTTGAAGAGGGAAAGAGGATCTTCCTACCTGGATTGTATTTCTAAAAATAAAAAAAATTAAACTCTCAGCTGGCACTGGTATTAAAATTGCAGGAATCATTAATTAATTTGCCTGGAAACATCATCATGTCTACAGCTGCAGGAATAAACTGATGCTGCTGTGAATTTCCCTCCTTACAAAGAGGATGAGCTGTTGTGACAATGACTGAACAGCTCCTCCTCGTGGAGAATATGCAGCCTGTTAAACCTGAGTTTGTGAATTGGTTGCCGGCCAGTCCCATGAGTACAAGGCCTTGACCTACCGCTGCTCCTGATGGAGGACAACAGCCGACCAATCATGCGCTTGGCTGGAGAGGGATCGGTGACCCGGGGCAGCACTTGTATGGTAACCAGGGAGGGGAAGTCCTCCAACACTGAATCACTTACTGCCCTCTGGGGGTATGAGAGAAAACACAAGTAATGCATCTTCATCTTGTATATTCTGAAAAACGACTACATGTTGCGTTCGATCACCTGAATTTTGGCAGTGGCTGGTTTGGCGTCGGTGAGTGCCAGGGCGTAACCGCACACCCCGATGTCATCCTCCAGGACGAGAGCACACTGAGGGGACGGGGGGATCTCACCTGATGACAGGCTGCAGCGGGACAGAGGGAATGTTACTGTAAGACTCAAGTATGAAAGCACGAATACTCCAGAGAGAAATCTGCCCCTTCCTTACCTGTCGCAGATAAGCGGAGGCTGCATCATCAAGGGGACTTTGCCCTCTCCTGCGCTCTGCATCACCCTGAAAATCCTTTGCACCTCCAACTAGTGCAGAAAACAAAACAGTGTAACATCACTGCTGAATTTCAACAAAAAAATGCATCACTATGTCTGCAGAGCTGTTAAGCTAACCTTGTCCTCAGGGCAGTGCGGCCGTATGTTGTAAACCGCCGTCATGGGAGGATGTCTGAACAGGTCCCTGTTTCCGTGGCAAGGCAGCATTCTCTGTAAGTACAAACATACAGATACAGACAAAATAGTAGATTCAATATGACCTATGAGAAAAATTATAAAATATGTCACTGTCTTTGGACATCACTGCTTAATTTACCTGGAACTCCCCAGAGAGGCCTCCTCTGAAGTCCCAGGGTTCAGGATCGCCGTTCATCAGCTGGGCCGAGGGTCGACCCTGCCCTCCTATGGAAAGTAAACACAACATAACATGATGCTTAGGTTCACTTTTATGGATTCAATTTGCTCTAAATGTGGTTAAAGATAACCTAAACTTAAACTTTATTAGATTTGTCATATACATACAGGTACATACATGAAACTTGACCTCTGCATTTAACCCATCCCTAACGTGCAACAGTGGGCTGCTCCTAAGCACCCAGGGAGCAATTTAGGGTTCAGCATCTTTCCCGCCCAACAGACTGTATCCTTTAAGACCCAGACACACCAACCTGACATCAAAGAACTAGCGGCGATGAAGGCTGACTGTTGTGTCGCCTCACGTCGCCTTTGTCTTGGCTGACAAGTTGCATTTGAACATCGGAATGATCAGATGAGATGAAGATGAAAAATGAGAAGAGCCTTCTGTGTTTTTCCTCTCGACTTTACCCGGCTTGTTTTCCTCACTTCTGTTTCTCTTCTCATGCACTGATTTGTTTAAGTTGAACAGCCAATCAGAATGATTTTTATCACCGACGAGCTCCGAAAAAACCTTCGACACGTACAGACTAGAGCCGACGGTGCGGGACACACCACAAAGTCTAGGCCGACAGACGCTCACCGACAGCCCAGACCTGGCCGACGTGTGTCGGGGCCTTTACACGCCGGCCTATGCGTTTGGATCATCATTAGAAGATTCAGATTTTCTCACCGAGTGTTTTGACGTAGGATCGAGCCAGACCGACCCCGCTCTTGATGTCACATATGTAGTTGTAGAGGTCGTACAGGATGCTGCGGTTCGGGGCGTTCGACAGACGATTGAACATCTGCACCACCGCTTCGCACATGTTATCAAACTGCTGCGCTCTTGAGCGCCACTCTGCAGTCTGAAAAAAAGAAATGGTGTTTAAGCATGAATTTACAGCACAGATTATTCACATTGTCTGCTTTTGAAAAACAAAAAAGTTGATATTCGCAACACTACCTTGTCTGTCTCTGCAGTGGCGGCCCAACTGTTGTTCTTGAGCCAGTCCAGCTCCTGCAGCATGGTCCTGGCAGTCAGGCCGTATTCGTACGGCAGGTAGAAGAGGTCTGACAGCAGCTTCAGGTCCTCCAGGGTCAGGGGCTCTGCTGTGTACAGCGGGTTCTCTCCAGGTCCAGGAGCGTAGGAGCTCTCTCCCACGTCTGTCTGCATGGGCTCCTCATCCAACGACTCCTTCTTGAGACGAGCCGGAGGACGACGAGGGCCTGGAAGGACGAGGAGGGCGATGACGCTCTTTGTTTTTTAATATCATTAAACCGTTAGAGTGTTCTTTCGTGTCTCTCTACCTCCAGGTTGATCGGTGCTCTGAAACTCCTGCAGCCAGTCGGTGAGGGCCAGGGTCAGGGCTTTCTGCGGGCTGTAGCCGGCGTCCTGCTCTTCATCGCCTGGTGAGACGATGCACAGAAACCACACTTCAAATACAGCATATATTTTCAGGCTTCTATAACTATTATCCATCTGATTTGTTACACTATTCTCACATTTCCGGGTTTCATCGCCTCTCGACTAACTGTATTTTATGTCTCAAGAAAAGTCTGAATATCAAATGCGCTTAGCAACTGAGCTCCTAAAAGATAAGGGCCCAATTCCAAACCACCCCCCTACATCCCCTACCCACTTCCACTCCGTTTACGCATTCGCATGGAGGGTCCGCCATATTAAGTGCCATCCCAAACCAATTCACAGGGAGTGGAAGTGGTTTGTAAAACCCTCCAACAGCGAGCCTGCATCGATGCCGACTTAACCAGCCGCCCTTACTGACGACGTGCAATGGCGTTTTGTGTTCGTCATGGAAGATGCTCCAATGTCAGTTCTGTACGACTACCGGTACAAAATTTACTCGTAAACTGCTCAAACTGAAATAGACATTTAATTTATTCTACTTTATTGTCATACAGACGTTAATCAACTTAAAGTAAATAGATTGTATTTAGGATCAAATGTACCCTTGTCTAGTCTAGAAAACGGTAGACATGTTCATTAGATTGTAAAGTGTATATTATTTATACATATATACAACATATATTTATTATTTTTACCCCTATCAGCAGTTTTAACCCCATCATTTATTACATCTTCAACTGTGCAATACTGACTTAACAGGACAAAAAATGTGTGCAATAATTCACCTATGCAATAATCTGGTTTACTCTGGCATTAACACTGCATTTACTTATACAGAACATTTAAACTAATATTCTTATATATTTATATTACTACACACTTAATGATAGATCCTATTTTTCAGCATTATTATTTGCACTGTTGTTATACATATTTCTTATTTATTTATATTTTCTTATAATTTCTCTAGGCTATGTTTATATTTATATATTTATATTTATATTCTAGATTGGGAGTAAAGCGTAACTCAATTTCCCCCGGGGATCAATTAAGTATTTCTGATTCTGATATTTATTTATTTCCTTGCCGGAGAGACGGAAGTTTGTCCCGAAGCTTGCCGCTGTATTTATACCCTCCACCTTAAAGAATGGTGCTTCATTGAGCTGTGAGTGTGACTACAAACGGAGTTCACTCCATCATGGAGTGGGAGTGAGCCAAGCTGTGTTGACTATTTTCTAAACAGCCACTGGTCTCTGTTCAGGTTAGTACTATGTACAAAAAAATACTTTAGATCAGACTTGAAACCTGCATGAGCTAGATGGAAGGTTTCCAGCTACACAATCAGGTTTCGTTGATGCATATAAATGATTGTGGGAATTTCTTATCTGTTAGAAAGTGTTTCATGTCTGCCATCATCTTGATGAGCTCAGAGAGTAGCCACAGGCTGCTGTTCAGAGACAACTAGGCTGCACAGGTGAGCTCAATCTGCACACAATCAGGGGAGGAGGAAGAACATTACTCTGTTTGACCTTCTACCAGTCAGACCTGTTGCCCTGTCTTCATCTAGTGAGTCTAAAGTGAGTTATTCTTTCAGGTTTATCACTTTGATAATCTCATGTCTTTATCTGGTCACTTTATGACTGACCATGTTTACCTGGAATGTTGTTTGTGTTTTAATATTATCCGGCTTTGAGTCGATAATTCTGATTACGATGAGTAAATGCATGTGCAATACTGTTTATGTGCATGCATCTCCCTCTATCTTGTGATTTGGAAACACAAGATAGTAGTAGGACCTCCGGACCTCCGCGGCTCCTTCCCCTCAATCACTATAAACAGTTACACTGCCGTATTGTAAAAGCAGAGTCGAATTAGAGCTGGAATATCCTACGTATGTGCCAAAGCTGATGAATGCAATAAAAGGCAGCACAGAGAGCGTTATTTCATTTATAAGAAAAGCTAGACACTCACCCATTTCCACATCCCTCTGTCCTCCATCAGCGGTTGCTTTGCACCACGTGGCCAAGGTGTGGATGGCCACAAAGTTTGGGAAGAATTCACAGTTGGGATTGGTGAGCACTCCTCCCAGTTTGGGAATGAGCTCAGTGGGACGATCCTAACGGGGAAAGATCGTGTTAATCGTTTCCGGATACAGATCAGCCTGGAGCTTATACACACACAAATTATAAATGCAATCTTGTAAAAAATGTACCTTAAAGGGGCCTAAGAAAATCCTTTGGGGGTCGTAGTCGTTTGCGTGGATATTGTCCCAGATGACTGGCGCCCTCTTCAGGATGGAGGACACCTCTTCTATGGACTCAACAGAGATTTTGTGGGATACAACTTTGGGACCTAAACAACATAAATAGGAGAGAAAAAAATGTGTTGTAAAACTGTACATTTGGCGACTTCTGTGGAGGTTCAGTGAGATTCTGGGTCAGTCAGCGCTGCCTCACCAGTCCACAGTATGTCGATCCCCGGCAGCAGGTTGTCTCCCACAGTGTGCAGGTAAGACGACTGGGACACACTGGGAGTGCAGAAAGCAGCGCAATAATCTGGAGTTACAGGGACAGAACAAGCGGGAATGATGTGAAAACAGTAACAAAAGAAGAGTTTATTATGATTTTACAGGGCAAACATATCCAGAATAATTAAATGGTCAGATGAAGGCTGTGGGCCCAAATTATGTGAAATTGAATAGTTGTAGGTCAAAAGTCTAGGTTTAATGATTATTTACAAAAGTTCAGTCAGGAATAGGCGTAGTTTTAATATGAATATCTATTTACGGACTGTGTGGGCTTAAAATGCACAAGAAGTTTAATTCTCCTTTACAGTAATTCACCACATAAGCAGGCAGGCAAACTCATTAAAATATGCAATATTTATGATCAGTGTATATGATGGAATAGAGGCAGCAGAGCATGCCCCCGGATCCCCTCTAAGCTGGCTACTGTTTCCCACTGGCTGGCTACTCCAGATCTTTGTGGAAAGCCCAGTTCATCACAGTGGAGTTTCCAATTTTGTAACGCCACTTGTTGAAGGGATTTATCAGGTTTCCTCTCTCTTAAATCTTCCTCATTTTACGGCTTTAGTGATTTTAGGAAGTGTGCACGGTTGGTAGGGAGCACAAAGATGGGTGGTGTGTGTGTGTGCCAGTCTGGGTGGATTTTTTTTGTCCCAGTCCAGCCCTGTGTATCACACAAGCTTGAAACTCCCCAGGCTGTGTTCAACGGGACTAAATAATATGTGAAAGAAACAAAGTGCAGTGTGCTCGTTCTTTTAGTAGCCGTTTTAGGCACTGCCTGACCTGTCGGACAGAAGAGGAAGGTGTCGGGGTCTCCCAGGTGCTGGTACACAGCATTAGTGATGGCCACCTGAGCGTGGGCGAAGGAGCTGAAGGTCTGCTTATCAGCTGGACACATCTCCCTCTCGATGTCGTCAAAGAGTAAAGAGAAGGACCTGCAGCCGAACTGCTTCACCTGAGGCAGAGAGAGGATCTTAAGATTTTCTTTTTCAGACTCCCGACAAAGTAAATTTCCTTTTTGGATTAAACCACCAGGAATTAAACCCTCTACCTGATGGTGCAGTGTCAGCACCATCAGTTGCACGTTGACCTACTTGCAGTCAGTCTATCAAACGCCTCTATTTTATCATGTTTCACATAAAGTAATATGATGTGCAAAACAACCCCCCAGAGAGCCATAAAGATGAGATTAAATTATCTCTCGTGCTCCACCCTTCATCTCTGAATAACAAGTCCTAACCTGATCCAGTTTCCTCTTCAGGGCGGCGACGTCTTTAGGGCTGGAGAACGTGATGTCCAGGCCGGGAGAGATTGCATAGACGAACTCCACGTCGTGCTGTTTAGCTGCTGATATCAGGGCGACGAGTTGTTCTGGGAAAAGAATGAGATGAGAAGAGAAACCTAAAATATACTGTCCTCCCAGTTACAGAAATATCCTAATTAAAAGCTGTTTGACAAGTTCCCAGTTTGGATTGATAGGCATGAACCAAGAACAACCATTAGGACTGAAATGTATGCAAAAGGTACACGTACAGTACAACAGTATTTGATGGCCCAAAGTCCACTGATGGTATCTTTTTTGAAGTACACTTGGAGACATCGGGGACATGATAGTTTTAATGGGTCAATCATTACTGCCCTTCAGTGTGCATCATTATTGATAAGATGCACCTAACGAATAAAGGAGAGGCTTCAAACCGAACAATTAAACAATAATGTGCATCAGGAGATAACGATGACTCAGCACGGGACTTTGGTATGACATGGATACAACATGAGACAGCTATAGTTTAAAAAGAACTACATCCCTTTGTGTTTTTACCTGTTTTGTTTCACTCTGTGATTGAGGATGATTCATGTACTTAGGATTTGAATACAGGTTCAGTTAAGGATATTTTTAGTTTAGTTTTAGTTAATCTTCCAGGAAGATTAGGGACCATTAGCACGTTTTTTTTTTTTTTTTTACTTGCGTCACTACGACACAATAGCTTATGTAAGATATTTTAAAATTTAGGGCTCTAAATGAAAAGAAATATAAACTTTTTAAATCTTTTATTTATTTATATATATAAAAAGAGGACCTATTAATATGCATATTTTCAGGTGCATACTTGTATTTAGGGTTTCTACTAGAACAAAAACGCTTTATTTTTCTCATACCGGCTGTGCTGCAGCACCTCTTTTCACCCTCTGTCTGAAACGCTCTGTTAACTTCGAAAATATCCTCCATGGGATATGAATGCATGAGGGAGCAGGACTCTATCTCAGATGAAACTATTAATACCCAGGTAGCAACTCTCAGAAATAGTGGTGGTCCACATCAACTAATTCAGACTATCTGAACAGTTCTAATCAAAGAGAAAGTGATTAATCATCCTGTTCAGAGGCTGCTGTTTGACAGTCCTGTGTGTTTTTGGTTATTTTTGCCTTATCATGAGATTGGAGGAGGACACGTGAAGGGGTGAAACTCACCTGCCTCCTCTGCAGAGTACAGGTCCCTCCAGTACATCCTGTGTTTGTAGTCGTCCTTGGGGGCGTACAGGTATGTGTTCAAACCCCACTTCTGTTCTCTGTGAAACGCCAGCAAAAAAACAATCACATCAGGTATTATGTCAGTTGTTGATTGAATATGGCTATTTAATTTTTGCATTGTGCCTATATAGACATACACCGATCAGCCATAACATTAAGACCACTGACAGGTGAAGTGAATAACATTGATTATCTTGTTATAATGGCACCTGGCAGTGGGGGGGTATATTAGACAGCAAGTGAACATTTTGAACTTTGAAAATGAGCCAGCGTAACGTTGTGAGTGACTTTGACAAGGCCAGATGGCTAGACGACTGGGTCAGAGCATCTCCAGAACTTCAGCTCTCGTGGGATGTTCCCGGTCTGCAGTGGTCAGGACCTACCAAAAGTGGTCCAAGGAAGGAAAAAACTGGTGAACTGGCGACAGGGTCAGACCCAAGGCTCATTGATGCACTAGGGGAGTGAAGGCTAACCCGTGTTGTCTGATCCAATAGAAGAGCTACTGTAGCTCAGATTGCTGAAAAAGTTAATGCTGGTTCCGATAGAAAGGTGTCAGAACACACAGTGCATCGCAGTTTGTTGTGTATGGGGCTGTGTAGCCGCAGACCTGTCAGGGTGCCCGTGCTGTCATAATGTTATGGCTGATCGGTGTATGAATTGATGTAGTTGCTGTCCGTTACAGATTGAGGTATGTCCATCTTTCATGGTGGGAAGCACCTTCGACTGGACTAAATGCACACAGACTGTGAGACTGATTTCCTGACAGCAGGCTTAGCTTTGACTGTTTTAACAGTCATGTTCCTGCTAGGGCTGTCAAAGTTAACGCGTTAATGCAAATTTGTTTTAACGCTACTAATTTCTTTAATGCAATTTGTGATTTTTTTTTAGATTATAGAGGGCTCAATTTCAAAGCCAGAAGATACTGACATCATATGAAACTAGAAAACCTCAGGAATCCATTGGTACCAACCATGTCATACTAGCTTGTTGTTAAGGAGGCTAGATAACGCTCCAAACTTATGTGAGGAAAAACTGGCATGGCCATTTTCAAAGGTCCCTTGACCTCTGACCTCAAGATATGTGAATGAAAAAGGGTTCTATGGGTACCCACAAGTCTCCCCTTTACAGACATGCCCACTTTATGATAATCACATGCAGTTTGGGGCAAGTCATAGTCAAGTCAGCACACTGACACACTGACAGCTGTTGTTGCCTGTTGGGCTGCAGTTTGCCATGTTATGATTTGAGCATATTTTTTATGCTAAATGCAGTACCTGTGAGGGCTTCTGGACAATATCTGTCATTGTTTTGTGTTGTTAATTGATTTCCAATAATATATGCATGCATACATTTGCATAAAGCAAGCATATTTGCCCACTCCCATGTTGATAAGAGTATTAAATACTTAAGAAATCTGCCTTTAAGGTACATTT
>CAKAOI010053345.1:0-18127 GCA_916701655.1 Sebastiscus albofasciatus | reverse complement strand
GGTGAAGTGAATAACATTGATTATCTCGTTACAATGGCACCTGGCAGTGGGGGGGATATATTAGACAGTAAGTGAACATTTTGAACTTTGTGTTGGAAGCAGAAAAAATGAGCCAGCGTAACGTTGTGAGCGACTTTGACAAGGCCAGATGGCTAGACGACTGGATCAGAGCATCTCCAAAACTGCAGCTGTTGTGGGATGTTCCCGGTCTGCAGTGGTCAGGACCTACCAAAAGTGGTCCAAGGAAGGAAAACCGGTGAACCGGTTCTATGGGTACCCACGAGTCTCCCCTTTACAGACATGCCCACTTTATGATAATCACATGCATTTTGGTCATAGTCAAGTCAGCACACTGACACACTGACAGCTGTTGTTGCCTGTTGGCCTTCAGTTTGCCATGTTATGATTTGAGCATATTCTTTATGTTAAATGCAGTACCTGTGAGGGCTTCTGGACAATATCTGTCATTGTTTTGTGTTGTTAATTGATTTCCAATAATATATGCATGCATACATTTGCATAAAGCAAGGATATTTGCCCACTCCCATGTTAATAAGAGTATTAAATACTTAAGAAATCTGCCTTTAAGGTACATTTTGAACAGATGAAAAAAATGTGCAATTCATTTGCGACATGGACAATCATCCGATTTAAATATTTTAATCGATTGACATCCCTAGTTCCTGCACTTCCTCACAGTGTTAGTTGTAGTCAGAGGCCACATACCGTTTAAACAGCTCTGTTCTCTGCTCCATAGTCCACGGTCGCCCATAAAAACCTGCAGCAAGCAAAGGTCAAGTTTATGCACCAAAATGTGTCACCTTACCAGACAGAAGTGATCAATACATGATTTATGTATTTCTACACAATACTGTGCATCTGAAGTTCATTGTGTTAGCATATTGCAGACTAATTTGGATGTTTACATCTGGATTGGACAGCTGTTACTGCAGCTGGATTAACACTGGTGGTCGAGAAAACAGTGGATTAGTGATAAGAAACCCTCTGTTCAAGGCTGGCGTAAAGTCATATTTGAGATGGTCCCTTTGGAATATCTTACAAATATTCTACATGCCAAAGTAGATCAGTTCCACAATATCTGGCAGCCCTATCTGAATTATATTGGACCTGATTTCTCCTCCATTATCTCACAAGGAGTCTCTTGAACATGAACTCATATTTCCTGTGACTTCCCTGCACTAAGGACTATTTCTTATGACCTCCTATATAATTTTTTTGATCTGAGCTATACAAGTGTTTGTTTGTTGTTGTTTTATTATTCTTATTCTTATTGTGTTTGTGAAAATAAGAAAACCCAATAAACATATTATAATAAAAATTAAAAAAAAAACACTGGTGTTCCAGTTTGACTATACTGGTCCCAGTCTGCTCACCTTCCACTACTCCACTGATGAACCTCTTGGTCCCAGTGTGGGCTCGCTCCTTGGCTCTTCCTGGTGTCGACATGATTGGGTTTAGTCTCTTCCTTAGTCTCTCCTAATGCTCAGACAGACAGGAGCTGCAGCACTGACACACTGTGCTGTTTGTCACTCATAGCTTAGTGAGCCAGCCTTTAATTTGATTGACCTTTTATTGCACCGTCGGTGATGCTTTCATGGTCTAAAGTCTGAAGTTGTAAATACTGTGAGCGGATAAAAGAAAACACAGCTCTGGTTTTGTGATGACTGAAGTTCACCTCAGCAGCAGACAGGCGCGTACTGACGCTCTACGTCTTAAAGGGCCAGTGTCCCTGTTTCTTAAAGGGACAGTTCACCTGAAAACACCGAGGGGGCAGTCAAAATAACAATAACCTGATATTTTCAGGTGGAATTTCATTTCATTCTCACTGTGAAATATCATTTTCCACTTGTGCAATTTTGTTAATAGTCTGTTTATTGTCAATACTGTATATACTACTTCCTTCTATTTAAATGGTTCATATTTTGTTACACTTTGTTTAGCTCTTTTTTTCACTGTGTTAGCGGATGCATCTTGTTTTTTTGCACTATCCCCTTTGCTGCTGTACACTGCACATTTCCCCACTAATAAAGTAAAATCTTATATTATCTTAAAATAACACTTTGAATTTCAGAGCTCTGCTGCATTTGGCCAGCTTGTAGTGTTGTTGAGGATAATCTGTTGATGAAGGTCTACATGTGAAAAAGGTTCCTCTTTGTTTGTTTTTTCCTTCTGTCACATTATTTGGAGGTGTTTGTGACTGATAATTCACCAGCAATTTAGTTCAGTGACTGATGTAAAAGCAGCCACATACATTATTAAAGGTGCTATTGATAACATTGATAACGTTCAGCCACTAGATGTCGCATTCTCCCTCCCTCGTTCCATTGCATTCACTTCACAACAAGTCGTTGCCAGGCACTTACCGTTAATCTCAGCCATTTATCTGTTTTTTCCACACTGATGACCCAGAGATACCACGTGATACCAACGTTGTTTTACTATTGGCTCACAAGCCTTGTTAGATAAGGGATCCAAACATCAGATATCGTCCACGGAGATGAACAAAAAATTCATTTTGGACCCGCCAAAATTTAAAAAATTATTAATTCATAATCATTACAATTTTTTTAAGGGAAAACCATACTTTAATTTGACACTTTTCTAAAAGTTCTGTGGATGTTTTTTAAATACTCATGTACATAAAATTGTTAAGACCTTTAAGCTTAAAAGTGATGAATTATTGGCCTGTATTTATTTACACCTAATTGCAAAATTTGCTGGTATATAAATAATAAATGATTTACAGTATATCTCATGTTTTTTGACCACGATTGGCTTCAAACTAGTTGTGATGTCACAAAACAATGCTTGTACATAAACTTCTTAAACTGAGATTTAAGGTGCGCACATACAAAACGTTCCCCCTTCAGTAGATGAATGTGAAAACAATCACTGCACATACATCATTCTGCACAGTGAAGCTCAAACATCCGCGTGAAGTGGGGGAAAAAAAATAAGCAAAACAATTTGAGTGGAAGGGGACTTTAAACAACCACCGTAAGCTACTTAGTACAAGGCAGCATATTGGCTTATCTTGAACATCACTCTCCATAGATCAATGCAATCACTGTTTGTAATTGCCAAAATCACAATTACATGATCAAGTGGCTCCCAATCATAAGCCCCAGTGGACCTAACAAAAGTGAGGCAGAAAACCTGATGAAATGTTGGATATAGCCAAATTAAATCCACATTTGATGTCACTGCTTTGATATTTGATGGGGCAGTTTTCAAGCTTCCAAATGCTTTGGAATTGAAGAGTGTTAATGAAGGTAACTGAGGATCTGAAGACAGCAGATAAAACAAGCTAGAGACTTTGAGTTGATGTGTAAAGAGAGAAAGACACTTTAGAGTAAGTATAAAAGACTCAAGTTAAGATTAGGGGCCTGCAAAACAAATCAACTTGATGTCATGAGATTCTAAATCAGCAGGAACCTACATAAGAAAGATACCGAGCTTAAAGCAGAAACAGGATCCAGTGTCACTATCAAGTTAGACTGGCTCGTACTGTGGCAGTGGACGGTTTGACTTATGAAACATACGCAACTAATAATATTAATAGTGAAAGCACTCTTCTGTGCTTTCAAATAAAATAAAACAAAGTAGAAAGTTCATCAGGTGACACAATTAAGAGCCTTTATTTTTTATATACAAAATATACAAAAAAATGATCAGTGTTATGGAATGAAACAAAAATCTTTAGTGGGTTCCACTAATATTTCAAATTAATAGTGCTATATATTCATACATATCAACTGCACACATCAGAAACTGCATGCGTATTAGAGTCGAAACATGAAATCATACAAAAGGTTGCTACATAGAAGTATGAGCATGAGGCTCTGAGGTTCATGAAAAAACAAACGTTTTCATCTTTGCCACGTCTCGCTGGGTGTTCTTGTCCTCCCACACAGCTCTGCTACCTCTTTAATCCTCTCTGGGCCTGTTTCAGCAACGAGTCAAAGTCGAGGTCCTCAAACCTGCTCTTGGCAGGAGACGGCTCCGCGTCTCTGTTCGCGTCTGAGGGAGAGAGAGCGATATTTAAAGACTCCATACATTTTCTTTTGGTGCAGCTTGCAAACAGTGATGGGGCTTCGCCAAGAGAAAAACTCTACATAGTTAAAGTGGAAGTGAATCATTCAACCAAGTAAAGCTGGTTTACTAAAATGGATTTCACTTTTCTAATGAACAATTATATAACCAACATGACAAATGTCAGCATTTAAAAGAAAAAAAGCAGCTTTGTTTCATCTTTTTATGACAAGAGCGCCGCCATGTTGCAGTAGCCTGTGATGTCACAAGGTTGGATGGCTCGGCTGAGTTACACAGAAAGAACGGTAGAGACCGTGAAAGACAGAGACTGAGGAGACACAGGACAGCAGAAAAAAAAAGAGGGGACACCATTGTTTTGGTCCTTGATGTGAAGATTGAGTTTTACGATGTTAAAACTAAGGACAAAACAGTCCATTTCATAAACTGACGCTGAAATGGAGATCAGTACTGCAGCAGCGCTGGCTAATGTGGCACTGAAAGAGCCTCCGACAGGCACTGAGTCCAGCTGCAGCTGACTGTCTCCCCATCTCCCGTCCTCTCCCCTCTCTGATCACCTGTCTCTCCTCCTCTGCTGTCTCATTCAGACCGTTCAAAGACAGGGTCGCTAAGAAAATAAATGCTGAAAGCACTACTTTATTCTGAAGCCCACGTTATAGTGTTTGTTTATGTAAATTGACGGTAGCTTCTGCTAGCAGCTCAACATTAGTATACCAAAACTCCCTTCATAAAGTAAAACTCACCAACTAGTTAGATGAAACAAAGCTGCTTTTTTTCTTTTAAATGCTTAAATTTGTCATGTTTGTTATATAATTGTTCATTAGAGTGGAAATCCATTTAGTAAACCAGCTTACGTGATTGAACATTTCATTTCAGCTTTAAATTACAGAGCTGTATATTCGTTTGTGGCGTCTCACCTAGGTCAGCGTAGTGGGAATTGCAGAACTGTCTCCTTCCACCAAAGCAGATGTCAAACGGCAGCTCGTTGGGCTTCCGTAGTTTGCCGCCGTTGTCGATGGCTGCGAAAGCGTCATCCATGTTGTAGAATGTGACGAAGGCGTAGTGGTCACTATGGGAACCAAGAGGTGCAGCAGGGTTTTAATACTGATAAAAAAGATGAATGGGACACTGTAAAAAGCAATAAAAAACATAATTTCAATGGTGCGCACTTACCCTCTGTCTCTAAAGTGAAGCGACACACATTCCACGTCTCCGAACTGAGTGAAGCGTTCCCTGAGCTCGTCGTGCGTCATAGACTTGCGGATGCGGCCGACGTACACCACCCTGCGCTCGTCCTGTATGAGAGGATTTTTATAATTACTCGCTAACCGACCAAAGACGACCCAAAAACATCGGATGACATGTCTGTAATCTTTTACTCACTATGGCTTTGAGTTTCTGAATCCTGATCTCTTGCTCTCTCCGGAGCTTCCTGGACTCTCTGCTGCTGCTGTAGAGAGGAAGATTGAGACTGAGATTACAAAGAAACACCTTTTTAAATTTCCTTTAAATGTCTAAATCCCAACATTAACTGACCTGTACACATCTCTCCACTGCCTACGGCGAAGCCGTGGGGAAGGTGATCGGGATCTGGATGGAGACCTCGACTGGGACCATGATCTGGATCTTGACCTGCTACACCTCGATCTCGAGTAAGACCACCTGTGGCGCCGAGGTGGGGAGCGGGAGCGAGAGGGGGATGACGACGACGACGAACACGAACTGCTCTCTGAACGCTTGTGGTGGCGCCTGTGAGATGGACAAATTGAGAATGAGGAGCGATGCACAAAGAGGACAAAGAGAGATTAATAATGAATGTAACAGAGGATGATTACTTTTGTCTTTTTGGAGAGGGAGACGCAGAGCTGCAGGAAGAGAGGAGGAGGACGACGACGATGACGAGGAAGGAGAGCTGGAGCTGGAGTCCGAACGAGGAGATCTTCTCCGATATCTCTGTTTGTCCCTCCCTCTGGCAGGAGGGCTGGGTGGAGGTGTGGGGAGGGTGCATGGGGTGTTCTTGTCTTGACCACAGTCTTGCTCTGTGGCAGCGCCGTCTGAAAGAACTTCTGTGGACGTGCTCGTCTCTGATCTGGTCCTGGGTTGCTCAGAGAGATGCTGCATCACAGACTTTGCAGAGTTATCAACGGCTCTGTTGACCTCGCTGGTGGAGGTCTGTTTTTTGCATTCAGCAGCAGCGCATGAGTCACGGGTGGTCACCTGCGATTCATCAGAGGTTTGAGATACATCAAGTTTAGAGGCTCTATTACGCGGAGTTGCACTTGTACGGTCCAAAGGTCCGCAGTAATCGTGATCGGAGAATACAGATGAATACATGTGAGGAGAGGTGGGAGCGGCGGGGAGCTCTGGGAGGTTAGCGTGCGTCTTCTTGGGCGGTAGAGGACGGGGGTCGATTATCTGAATGGCTTTGGACGGAGGATTTTTGCGTCTTGCTGGCGGATCTTGTTGAGTGCTGAGGATTATTTCAGTGCCGAGGGGCTCTGGGACGTCCGCGCCCTCCAACATTTGAAGACACGGTGAATTCCTGAGGGGTTTTGAATCGCCAGGTGATTCTGAAATGCTTATAGGTTCAACAACAGAGGCTCTTTGTGTCCCTGCAGGCTGAGTTCTGTCCAAGTGTCCATCTGTTTGTTGGTTTGGAGGAGAACTAGGAAGTCTGGGCTCCGGCTCGTTCTCACACACCCTCTCCTCTTTAGCTGGAGGAAGAAGAACAAAAAGGGTTTACGTGAGATCGGACATTAGCGTCCGACAATACGGTGTTATCAGTAATCTGATTACTCACCTTGTGTTTCCTCAAACTGTTCCAGCAGGCTGGTCAGATCAGGCGCTTCGATTCCTGAAGCAGAAGAACAAACAGACATGAAACTTTGGAGGATGCTGTTTGTTTCTCAGTTATTCTTAGCATCATCGCAGAGAACTCAGGCTACATCCACACTCGTACGCTTTCGTTTTAAAACGGATAACTTTTGCTACGTTTGTGCCTGGCGTCCACACTACTACGCCGTTTTTGAGCCCCTAATATGGAGACGTTTGAAAATGCTGCAGACTCCGTTTTAATTTGAAAACTCTGGGGGAGTTCTTTAGTCTGGACGCACAGAAATGGAGACACACGTTCCTTTTAAAACACAGTTTTTAAAACGAAAACATATTAGTGTGGATGTAATGTAACATATGTCACATTAAGCCATGTCCCAACAGTTTACCTGAGTCAGCTGCTGCACTCTGCACTGTACAGCCAAACTGAGGAGTGGGTGGTGGTTCCTCACTGGGGTGAACCTCTGATAACGTCTCCTTTACTGGTAATGGAGCCTCTACGGGAGCAGGCGGCTGACTGAAGCATGGCGTGAGGGAAGGATTCTTCATCAGCCTCGTAGTATCTGGACTTGGTGACGGAGGGGTCTTTGGTTCCGGCTTGGCTTCTTCTTTCGTCGGGTTCGGACTGCATCTTTGAGGCTGCGGTTTCTTGCACTCTGAGGAGGATTCGTGTTTGGTTGGGCACAGTGCCGGAGGTCTGGAGGAGACACCTGAAGCTAACTCAGTAAGCTTGTTTTTAATTTCCTGGAACAGGGTGGCGTAGCACTGGTTTACTGACGCCACCTCAGGCCCTGAGGAGGATGGCAGTCTCTGAAGAGATGAGCCTGAGGATTCCTTTTGGATTTCTGGAAAGTGCCCGGTGCTGTCAAGACTGGAGTCTCTGTTGAGGAACTCCACTTTGGACTCTGCTGAGGTGAGGTCAGTGGTTGGTGATGTCGTTTGGCTAACTGGCAGGGGGAGGAGGACAGGATTTGGGGGATCACTACTGAGCAGTGATGGTTTCTTTACTGGACTTTTTTTGCTTTCAGACACAGTAACATTTGGATTAGCTGGCTGCGGAATGGCAGGTGGGATGATTTCAGATTCGTCCCTTGGGCGCTTTAATCCACTGCGACATAGATTAATGGATGATTTGGCCTCCAAGGAGTGAGGCCTGGGCATGGCGGAGACGCGATGGGTCTTGTGACCGGGAGTTTGAGATCTATGGAGCTGATCAGCACCGCTTCTTCTTATAGCATCTGGATGATGGTGTGCTGTCTTTTGTCCACAGCTGTTTTGTCTTTGCCCCTGTAAACAGAGGATGGGGGTCAGCTCCTTGGGGGGCTCAGGAACACAGGGCCACTTGGTGGTGTAGTTCCCCGGTTTCTCCACCAGGGGCTGTCTCTTTTGGCGCAGCTGTCTGTACTGTTGGAGGCTGAGCGATTTGGCCTTCGTCTCGCCTTTCAGCGGCAAAACCTCCGCCTTGTTGCTGTTCATTTCTGAGGGCGGCGTTTGGGGTTCAAGTGCTGAGCCAGCTGGAGTATCAAGTGCTTCGGTGCCGTTCAGTGGAACTGACACAGCGTCACCTGTGTGCCCACTTGTTAGATTTCTCCCGTTCAATTCCTTTTCCGCTGAATCAAACGAAGCCACTTGAACGGGGCCAAAGCTCACCCTTTTCTTCTCTCTGGATGGTGGAGCTCTGGATGAGTTTCCATTCAGCAACACACTCCTTAAGGGGGTGTCATTATCTCGCTTTTCATCTCCCTCTTCTCTCTCCTTTGGGTCTTTCACACTTCCCTCGTCATCAGACGACACAACGTTTATCTCTTCATCGCTCTCTTCGCTGGGTCTCTCATACTTCCACACCTCTCCCTGAGAGAATAACGTGCAATTCTTCTTCCTCAGTTGATCCCCCTCCTCTTCCACCTGCAGCTTCAGGCAGTAGGGGTGCATGAGCTTCACCAGGTTGACGAGAGAAGACGAGGTGAAGATCTCGACCTCGGCCTCCGCTTTCTTATGTGTGGAGTGAAACAATGTCTGACTTTGTTGTTTGAACAGCTGTAGAGGGCCGTTTCGCTCCGTTTTGCTCTCATCTTCCTTTTCTCCGTCAAACTTTATTGTGAATGTTACATTTGGCGATTTAGATCTCGGTCTAAGTCTCTCAGCAAGTGATAGTTCCTGAATAGAAGAAAAAAAAAAAACACATTTAGATCTTGGGAGTCTAATCTTTCAGCAGAGAAGGTTAATAATGGGGACATCACATATTTTATACAAGTCTATTCGGATGACGGATTAAAAATACGGACTTGATGTGCAAAGACCTTAAGTCCTAAATAAAGCCACTTTGATCATCATGAGGTGCTCATAGCTAATCCAAATTTGAACAGCATAACCAGGAGGTAACGCTGCAATGCAATGGACTGGAAGTTGAATTGAATTATTGTTTCCAAATAAGTAATTTGGGGCTTATATTTCTTGTTCCCTGAGTGTGCACCCACCGCTGAGTTGTCCCTGCGCTCCGGGTGAGTGAGGAGCTGACTATCTGGTAAGGTATCAAAGGGAGTCCCGTCGTCGTCCTCCACGCTGTCCAACATCTCTGTCAGGGCCGACAGCAGGGTCTCGCTCTCTTCCTCCGCTCCACTCTTATCCTGAAAAAGGGGCATTCGTTCATATGCAAAATTCATATTCTACCAACATGTGGCAAATGTTAACTTTTGTACGCTGGAGGAGAGTCAAAACTGTCAACAACATAAGAAAAGGCGTCTTCTTTTAAACTTCCAGTGTACTTGTGACGATGTGCTTTAACTCTGACCTCTGATGTCACAGTGGAGTCTTCAAAAATGGCCAAGATGGAGTGATCCATGCAGGACTGTGCGTCCATCTCCACGCCCTCCATGTCACGTCTACTCAGGACCAACTGCAGAGAGACAAACACGCAAATATTAATACAACACCCAATCTTACAATACACTCCTTCCTCTGGGTGTGACCAGAAGCCGAGGTACAGGACGCAATAAGATCAAAAGTAACTTTCGCAGCATAAACAGGAAGCACTGCCAAATCTGACGAGCTGATGCTTAATGCTCCACGTTTATAATATTTATAATCTAAATAAATGCATTGATCTAGGGAGACATATCTACGGAAATTAGAATGACATTCAACAAAAAAAATCTTGATTAATAGATTAATGACTTGGTCTATAAAATATCAGCAAATAGTAAAAAAAAAAAAAGCAGATCGCAATGTTAAACGGTTACACCCTCATCACTTGAGCAATGGATCTGACTTATGTCCAACACAGCAGTTCACGAGCGAGTCATATTCATATTCTTAGAACGCCAAGACTTGTTCCTGAAAATATGGAGCCTATTCCTGGAACTGATTTCACACCAAGCACAGTAAAAAGCAACTGATAAAGCCCATTGTTTTTTCCTTTTTATTTATTTATTTGTTTTTTTTTTCACTGAATCTAATTCTATTTCATCATTTGTTTGTTTTTTCCTGACAAACCTACCGCTTTGCACTTTGTACTAATCTTTATTGTTTGTATCATGTATTTAGTCATAGAGATATAGGGTGAGTGGGTGGGATAGAGGAGTATTTATAATATGAAACTAGGCAGCGCTGATCAAATATGAATCAATATTCTGTTACTGTAATGCCTGTTTCTCACCTCAAATGTTTTCAGAAACATCTTGTAGTGTACTGTTTAGCTGTAAAATGAGAAAGTTTGCTCCGGCTGGTGCTCGGTATTTCCTCAACTGATCTTAACATGGCTGCCGGGTCACAAACTTTCTCATTTTACAGCTAAACAGTACACTACATGATGAGGCGAGAAATAGGCGTTACAGTAACAGAATATTGATTCATATTTGATCAGCGCTGCCTAGTTTGACTGTTTGATTGACAGCTTCTCAGAGACGGCAAGGCTCCAGCTCGGCTCTGATTGGTTGTTTTCCTCCGGTCTGTGAAATCTTGCAGATGTCGTTAGGAGCACCGGAGGATACAGACACACATGATTTTTTTTTCAGATTATCTGTCTCATGCACTACTATCAGGATATAGTGACCGTTTTGTAAAAAAATAACTTTTTGTAAATCACATTTGCTCCAATTCTATGCACTGCACCTTTAACTAATTCTTTAATCAAGTATAATTTAATCTCTACAAAACGGAAAACAACTACAGACATATCTGAACATGTGATTCAAGATTCAAGCCCTTTATTGTCATTGTGTAGTACAACGAAATTAGATTGTGACAATACCATAGGTGCTAATGAAAAGATAATACAATAAAAAAGAGAGTGCAATATAAATATAAAAGATAATACAATATAAAAATACAATATGTATATTGATGAGATGACAGTTTTGCCAGATTATTGCCCAAAGTGTCCGTCAGATAATTATATAATTATGGCACGGCATCATATAATTATTTTCAGTGATCAGCATGTTATTGCACATATCTGTAACAGTAGATTTACAGTATTTACACTGCAAAAGTGACAGTGATGTGTCAGTGTGGTGTGAAACTATCTCTATGGCTTTAATTCATATAAATGAACATGGACGCTGTCAAAGAGAAAATGCCTCACTCTAATCTACTAAAGTTTTATCAGGACACAAGTGTGCTAGGAAGTAGGAGGCAGGCTGAGGGGACAAGTGGCCTGTAGAGGCGGGTCACAACCTGCTCACTATCTCTGGGAAGTTGAAACAACAGCTCTCTCTCTCTCAGGGCTTCTACTGTTGTAACAAGGCTCTCACACGCTCTCACGTGACAGTAAAGCACTTCTTTATCCCTGTGCATGCCTGAAACAACTCTAAATGATGCTCAGTAGAGTAGAGAGCAGAGTAGAGAGAGGACAGTGGGGTGAGCAGGACAGTGCTGAGGCTGAGGGTGCAGCTTTATCTGAACATCTTGTACTACAGAGGAAATGAGCCAGTCTTTCATAAACCCTCGACGGTGGACGTCGTGTTAAACACGAACAAAGAGGTAACAACATTAACTAACGAGTCATCGAGCTGTTTCTGTAGCTACATATCAGATGAATCACTGGGCTGCTCTCCCTCCCTGCTGCTCACTAATCTCGGTAGTACTACTAGACCAGCCACGTGTCGCTGTGCGCCATGTGGCCTCGCACCGGATGAAACCCCCCTCATTAAAACTGGAAACCCCCTCGTGTGAGGTTATTTGGTAAGTCCGTTAGCTCATATTAGCAAACCGGTACCTCAATGGGAGAGTTGCAGGCCAGAAAGTCGCTGTTGCCGGCATTTAAATCCCCGTCTGTACCCCTCCACTGCGCCGCCATGTTGCTGCTCCACATGGTCCGCTGGCAGGCCGGAGACCGAGACACGTGGTGCGACACGTGGTGAGACAGACACGTGGTCATCCAGCGAACCGGAAGCGCGCAGAGAGCACCGACCTGGGATCAGACTGACATCATCAGTTGCATTAGACAGGAGTGAGGAGAAGAGACGAGATCAGATCTAAGGTCAGCTATATGTGTTCCTCAGTGATTGTCAATTCTCTTGAAAACCATCTCTTGTGATTTTGCTGATTAAAACTCAGGAGTTAATGTATCAAAGCTGTTTTTAGTATTGATTATTTATTAAAATCGGTAGATCAAAATAAATAGACAGATTAAAGGCACTATATGTAACTTTTAGAAAATCCTTGTTATTAATGACGCCGGTGGCCGTTAAGTGGACTGCAGTCCCTTTGCAAGCGATCATCCTGGGCATCAGCCAAACAGTGACGTGACATTACATTACAATCATACAGTATCAGTATAGTACAATATCACCCTTACTATCTGTAATGTCCAACCTCCATAACACTAACTATCTTGCTATTTTAGCTTCTACTTCTTCTTACTTCTTCGGCTAACGTTACGAAGCAAAACCGTCCCGAGTCCTTTACATCGAAATCAATCCACAGGCTGTTAAAGGCAACCAAGAAAATCAGGGAAGATCTCTGTTTTTAAGTTACATTACAATCTGTTCACACATCGGCACATATGTAAATTGTTACATGTAGTACCTTTTTAAGGGAACAGTTTTTCATATCTCTCTGTGACAACTAATACATAATGTTTCTGAGCTGCTTTCATATCACGTTAGTTAGAGTCAATTAAATCAGTTTTATTGCTATAGTAGGACTTTTGATGCAGGATTTTCACATTTTATTTTATTGCTCAAAAAGCGACACTTTGAGTCCAAATGACAATACAAGTTCTACTCAATAAAGCAGATGCAGAACAGCAATATCTTAAAGGGACTGTTTGTAAGAATCAGAAACGCTCGTTAACAGCGACCCCTGTGGCCGTTAAGTCAACGAAAGTCTATCTATCTATCTTTGCGTCCAAATGACAATGCTACAAGTTCTACTCAATGAAGCAGATGCAGGACAGCAATAACTTAAATACAGTATCACAGGTTTATAGGAGAGAGCGGGGTGATTTGAGCCTGTGTGGAAGTTTAGCCACCACTTGTTTCTAGGCAACCATAGACAAAATTGGTCATGTCCACATATTTTGTAAGAGTCATCCATTTTTACTGACCCTGTGATGGAGAAAGAGGCCCATAAGACAAGTGGGGAGCACATTTAGGTTAAAAAAAACCCATCTTTTTTCCGATCAAAGTGATTTATTTTATGTTCAAGGAGTCATGATTCTTCTGTCTGAACAATTACAGACAAGTTTGAAGAAATGTCACACATGTTAGTGCTTTAGGAAGTTACAATATGAGGCTCTACTGTTACCATGTTAAAGCTCTAAACTGCTGGGTGAAACAAGTTTGTTAAAATGGTGGTGGGGTGGGGGTAACATGGTTATTTGAGCCAAAAGCCCTGTGGGAAGTTGAGCCATTTATAATTATATATAATTGGATTAAAGCTTCAACTTGGTATATAAATCTCAATCTAAACTGCAATGGTTCAATAAAGGATAAATAAAAAGATGATCATATAGGATAATCAACCTTTTCTAGGACGTGATTGGTTCACGTTTTAAGGTGCGTCACCATCTGTCATGCCGCACTCCTGAAGCAACATCTCTCCACAATGTGGGGGAGTTCTTTGATAAGCTCACTTCAGTGATGGACAGGTATGATTGATGGACTAGGCATACCGCATATGGCTCAACTTATCCTCTCCCAAGTCTCCCAAGAGATCTCTTTTTTTTGGAAAGTCATATTGAAAACTGTTTATTTTAGGTCCAAAGTGATCATTCCCAAGGATGCACCACATCCTGAAATATATGTACATGTTTTAGTTGGAGACATTACTGTCATTCCCTCACTTTAAAGACGCCTCAAGTAAAAACTGGCTCAACTCTCCCCACTCTCTCCTAACTATAATTTACAAACCCTATGATAGTCAATACAGTAGAGGCAGTTTTGAAAAACCTGTAGTCATGATATTTGTGTTTTTTATTCATTAAACATGCAGCATTTCAGCAAAATTTAGGGAAATCCCTGTGAGATAGCCTACCACTGTGAAATGAATGATTAGTTTGGATCAGTTTCCCCCCTTTATGGCAAGAGGCTTTCATAGAGAGAGCACTAATAGTGTTACTGGGACTTAGCTTTGAAATTGCAAATAACACTCTGTAAAGCTGTTGAATTCACCCAAGTGCTCCATTGTTTCACCGTGTTATAATTGCTGAGAACATCATGGGAATATCAGCGCATTCAACATCAGTATCTTAGTATGGCAGACATGATAATAATACGTGGCGCTAATAGAATCAATCCCATATAAGCAAAGAGTGTATCTGCTTCCTGCCTCATCACCAGAACAAACAGGGATTATCTGCATGTACGGACATTGCAATATAGATGTATTGACTTTGCTGATTAATGTGTGTACACACACCCTCCACCATGACGTGGTTTGCTGTCAGGGCCTAACAACAGTGTTTCTACCCTGTTTCACTTGAACCTACAAAGGTCCCGTTTAAAGGTGTAAACAACGTTGGTATCACGTGGTATCTCTGTGTCAACAATTAGTGTGGAAAAAATGGATAAATGGCTAAGATAAGATTGATGATAAGTTCCTGGCAACCACTTGTTGTGAAGTATAGGCAATGGAACGGGGGGAGGGAGAATGAGACATCTATGTGGCTGCATGTTATCAATGTTATCGACCTTTAACGAAAACGTGTTCAGCCCTCAGAAAGCATTTGTACAGCTCACTAGATCATTATGATTGAATACATTTGAATGTGCTTGTGTTCACATGACTTAATGTCTCGCTGAGGCCCTGCATGACTTTGCAGTTACATGAATCAGAACCGGCGCTGCTTCATAATAAATCTCTTTTTTGTTGTGGTTGTTTCCACTTTATGCTGCGCGCCATGCTGTGCGCTACCTGATATAATGAATAATTATTCAAAATGTCTGAATAATAAAACACAGCTGTCTGAAGCAGTATTTTCACCTGTGGATTGCATTGATGAAGACCCACAGCAGCAGCAGCAGCATCAGCAGACCTCATGCTCCACTGACAAATCACATGATGGTCTTTTGGATGGTTGATTGCATTTACATATTCAGTACAGCAGACAAGTGTTTTCCTCTCTTCTCCTCCTGTAGTTACCATCACACTACCCCGTTTCCAATTGTGCAGTGATGCTGAAGTTGTTCCACTACACAGTTAATCATGTGAACAGGAGCTGGAGTGTTTGTCTTTTAATGAATCCGGTCAAACCAGTCCAGCTTGACCCACTGACATTGTGTTTGTCACCTCACATCACACCTCCAGCCACACCTCAACCAGGTGAGGCTGAGCAGTGGCAGTTGAAATGTCTGGTTGTGTGAAATTAAATATATAAAAACAAAAAATCCTATTTTAAATTCTCTTATACGTTTGATGTTTTTTCCCTCTGGTCCCTCTAGAAACAGCGAGCCTGGCTCTGTCCAAGTGTTACAAAATCTCCTACGAGCACTTCTGAAACTCACTAAATAACACGTTCAATCTCACTTGAGCTTTGTTCATTCAGACCGAGCCAGACTATAGCTGCTACCTCCCTGTTTCTAGTCTTTATGTTAAGCTAAACTAACCGGCTGCTGACTCCGGCATCATAGAGTGGTATCAATCTTCTCATCTAACTCTGCAGCAAGAAAGCGAATAAGTTCATTGAGGGATCCTGACTCTTAGTACCTGACATGGGTCGAGCTTAAAAACACTGGACCCTACATTCCTTCTTCTCACCCGAGGAGAAGGGACACTCAAATGATGTAGCCATTTTTGGTTGAAATTTCATTTTTATTTCTTTTCACACTTGTCATTTTCTGTACTTAAAGGTACTATGTGGAACTTTCAGAAAGTCCTTGTTATGTGTCAAGGCACTTGGGAGCACGCATACAACAGGCTGTTATAGGCAACCAAGAAGGTCTGGGAAGGTCTCATTTTTAATAAAGGAAAATTGTGTAACATTTCAGGGGATCTATTAGCATGTACAGCATTAATATAATATTAATAACTACGTTTTCATTAGTGTATAATCATCTGAAAACTAAGAATCATTGTGTTTTTTCGTTAGCTTAGAATGAGCCGTTTATATGTACATAGGGTGCGTGTCCTCTTCACAGAGTCTGCTATGTTGCTCCGCCATGTTTCTACAGTAGCCCAGAACGGACAAAGTAAACACTGGCTCTAGAGAAAGACTTTCATGTTGTTATATTACCTGAAGGCCACCGTAGTTCTTTCTTAGAAAGGTTGGAGTAAGCGAAGGGGTACTCAGTTGGTTGCAATCTGCAACCACACCGCTAGAGGCCTCTGAATCCTTCACACAGTCCCTTTAATACATGTAAATTGTTACATATACTGTAATACCCTTAATTACAAACAACCTCATAGCATCACCTTGTATAGTGTGAGGGTATAGCAGTGTAGAGTGAGTGGGCAGCGTTGTATGTGGATGTTTTCTTCTAATGGCTTGGGAGCAGCATGTTTAAGGAGAGCTGTCACGTAAGAGTACTTACTGTAAAGGCCTGTCAGGGGAAACCCACCAGGAAAAAGAAAGTTATAGCTTTAGTTGACAGTTCTTGTGCACATGTCAGATCAACAGAGCAGAAGATAATGGTGTGTAGTGGGCCTGTCATGCTTGTTTTCATTTCTTTTCTTAAAAAATAAATAAGTACTAGTTGTCACACTGTTGTCACAGTATACTCAGAAGAGTGCTTCACTGCTGGACGATATTTAAAATACTATACTTCTATATAATTTAGAGATACTGACTGACAGACTTTAATATATTTTGAATTGAAACCCCCCAGTACTGTAGCTTCCTGTTGGTAGGTGGTGATATCCTGTCCTGGCAAATAATGTAGATAAATCTGTTGTGATTAATTTCCTCCACTAGATGGTGGCATTACACATCTCCTATTAACATCTGCTCACACGTTCTGCTTCTCTATCAGCCCCTCCGAAGTTGTGAATGAGTTAATTCCCAGTGAGCTGATTGCTCTGAGCCGCAATGGATGCCAATCAGATATTCATACCTGAATGAAATGAATGCGTAATGAACTCGGGTTCATCGCCTCTTCATTTGTGTTGCGCTATCTTGTATCATCTCACTGTTTGTCTGTGGAGGACTACGGATGTGTCTGGCCCGTTATCTCGTGCATACCAGCGAGGAGTTGACCTTTCTGCTGAATGTCATGGCGGTACACGGAGTCAATGGCTGTACTAGATTAGTTGGGAGGGGAAATATGCTCACAGACGCGCACTTTAACAAGGTACAGCATATTCCCTGTTCATTTATTTTGATGCACAGGGCCACCTGGAGTGTACTTCCCATATACGTCTTACCTACAATCTGCTCCGTGACCTCTATTTTTGTGTTTCCTTTGCTTTATCCCTTAATCCCACATCTTCTTCTGTACTGCTGCTACATCTCTCTTCACCCCCGACACACACACACACACACACACACACACACACACACACACACACACACACACACACACACACACCACCTCCCGCCTCATCGCCCACAACTCTTGAAACACATTACTGTCTGAAATGGGGCCAAAGCATCCTCCAGTCTCCAGCGGGTGAGGTGCGAGTGTGTTCGGGAGCGTGCAGAGGCATGTGTAGTGTGTGTGTGCGTGTGTGTTCAGGAGAGGGGGGGGGGGAGTTCTGTGTAAGTGGGTCACCTTACTGCAGCTTCCAGCGCCTAGCCACCATGTCAGTACATGGCCCCACACACACACACACACACACACACTCAGAC
>CAKAOI010053341.1:0-68970 GCA_916701655.1 Sebastiscus albofasciatus | reverse complement strand
GTGTACCCCGCCTTCGCCCAATGTCGGCTGGGATCGGCTCCAGCCCCCCCGCGACCCCTAACGGGACAACACAGAGGAACATAAATATACAGTGCTACATAAATACTTCTGTCAGTCACTGGAAGTTGATTTCCCCACATGGGTCCTGATGGTGCAGGATGCCCATCGTACAGGACCAGTTGAGACATAGAAGAGACAGACATCATGCTCACATTCATGCCCATTTAGAGTTGCCAATTAACCTGACCTGCATGTCTTTGGACTCCATGCAAACTCCACAGAGAAAGGTTCAGCAGATTCAAACCCAGAACCTTGTTGCTGTGAGGCGACAGTGCTAACCACTGCACCAACATGTCCTTCCATTTGGCAGGACTGTGGGGATCTATGTCAGTTGGTCTAAAACTTTGGTACAGATTGAAAAATCTCAAAAACAATTGGATTAATTGTCATGAAATTTAATTCTCACATTCAGTTATTAGCATATGAATCCTGATAACTTTGCTGGTCCACTGACTTTGGCTCTAGCACATCCACGGGTGGACAAAAATTTCACGTCTTAGTTTCCTGTACCAGTGAGTAATAGCCCAATTCAAGCATTAACTCCTTTCTGACTGCAAGGCTATAGCATTTGTGGATGACTGTGAGTCCGCTCCTATGTGTGTGGTGTCTTATATAGTCTGTATGATGCTACAAATCTAAAAAAAAATGCAGCTTTAGCTTGTGACTACCATAAATTCTGAAATAAAAGCTGGTATGGTCGACTCTCAAATAACAGTGGCCAGCAAAAACAAATAACAGGCTGGGTAAAATACATAGAAGAGAGATGAAAGTATCTGTACAATAATAACTCACATGATGAATCCTGCTTCCATGCCTATACCTGGAACAGGATCAATTACGTCATTTGAGCCACTGAGAGGCTTCTAATGTGAAACATCAGTGCGGGAAGAGTTTTTATTTACTGTAATTTAACCACACTAAAAAAAAGTAACATGGAAGGGAAAAGGAAAAAGTTAATAAATGAAAATATACTTTGTGTTATAAAGGGAAAGTGAGACCGTGGACGTGTTGGACTGATGGAATTACTACTCATACTACAACATCATACTGCATTTATCAAGACAACAGGTCAAATGTAGGAAGAGTTGACTTTGCATCAACAGCAAATTCAGAAAGGAGCAGATCAGAAAATGTGGTGGTGGATTTTTGAGCAAGCATAGAGCTCCCATCCAGTTTCAAACAAATGTTCAGCCAGTTATTAGCACTGCCACTGTTTGTTGGCCTGGTAATCCAGCAGCACTTGTTATTTGGGGTTTAATGGAGGGGACAAGTCAGGTGGTGGACCATTTGGTGCTGTGTTACTTGACCATTTAAATAATCCTCATCATTATCAGTGACAAGGCAGCTTCTGTTATGTTGTTGAGCTATTTGTAATGTCCAGGACATGCTTTCTGACATAATGTAATAATGTTGTATATTCAGTCTGCAGATACACAATCAACTGATACGTACAATTTTCTTTTTTCAGAGAAGAAGAAAAAATCCGCCTCTGACTTCAACCACCCTGGATTCAAACAGCATTAAAAGGGAGCCAATTCTTTACCAAGTGAGTGGAAGGACAAATAAACAGCGTGACATAAATTTCCTGCAGCGGTTGCAGCATTCAGTGGTGACTTTTATAGCTTGAAAGTGAGAGGAGAGGCGCTATCAGACTATTGGGCTTTATTACAGTGGGTATAATAGGGCTGGCTGGAGAGTTTTATACGTTTCTGTCTCGCTGAGCGCCATCGCATCTCTCCATTCTCCACCAGTGTGATTGTTGCAGCGGCAGGTTGTCTGTGATAGGCTATTGTGCCCACTCTCCAAAAACCCCTTCACCTCAGCCGCGATGCTGCCTCTTCTCTCTTCTCCAGCCTCTGCTGATTTTCAGAGACCTCCTCTCACCCACCACCTCCACCCCCCCCACTCTTTCCCCTTTCTCCCCGTCTGAATAAAGAGCTCTATCTATCAAAGCCAGGCCAAGACTCAATCTCTCGGCAGCTCTCCGGCCTTCGATCAACTATCTGTGAAAACAGCGGCTTATAGAGCTGAGGCATATGCGAGGGCTCCCGTGATTACATTTTAGATCTACCACAGGAAAAGTCATACACACACACACACACAAGCATGCAGACCTCAACCCTGAAGGCCTAAATCCCAACTCCACACCCTTCTCCTTAACCCCTTAAAATCCAGTTTGCCCATTTAATTTCCCTGTTAAGTAGCTTTAAGGTTGAACTAATTGTGGCTGGTTGAGAAACAATGCCGGGAATACCTCAGAAAAAAACTATAACAAGTTTCATGTTTTCCCTGTCATTTTAAAGTCAGTTTGTTTGACATCCGACGTATTGTAGGGGTGACCCCGAATAGTCGACTATTCGATCTAAGGAGCCTGATTCGACAGACAATCTCAAAATGGAAACATCGCAGAGACGGGAAAATGTGGTTATGAAACAAAGGACCATTCTATTCTGGCTATATGGGGCTACTGAATGTCTGTTAATTTCTCCCAGTAATTCATGATAATTAACCAATTTTAAATAATAATAATTTAATAATTTATTAAAAATGCATTTCAAATATCAGCAATGATAATACCGTCAATTAAAATTCCAAAATAACTCTCCCTCTTTCAATCAATCTCCTTAATGTGCGTGAATAAATCACTATGTAGACTTACTTGCACTAATCAAATTTGCGGGACCATCGGAGCAGCATCTTGTCGATAGCCTCAGAAAGGCTAAATAACAACAACATAAGGCTACAGTTTCAAAATCAAAGAACACATTTATTAATCAGAGCACTCGCATAAGAACATAGCACTTTCAGAGCACTACTTTCTGAATTTACGAACAAGTCTCTAAAATCAGCTGGGGGAAGTACGTCTCTCTCGCTCTCTCAGACGGTTCTATTTACAACCACGAAAAAAACAAGCCGGCTAAGAAACCGTGTATCTCCATCTGTCAATATTTGCTCCGTTTCAGTACTACGGACAGCGCCACACCTACACAAACACTACAAACAGCGCTGTCCATTATTCTGAAACAACAGCTCAGCGATAGTCCAGCCCATTCTCATTCCCAGTGTGTCAAATACCAAAGCTTTGTCACGGCCACTGGCATTCCACCACACTCTTCAGCGGCGGTATGAGACGCACCAGGCTTTCAATTAACTACAATGTAAACCCATTTCCCACCTCATTTTAAGCCCAACCATGTTGTTTTTTCCTAAACCTAACTAAGTGCTTTTGTTGCCTAATCCTAAATCTGTTGATTTTTTTGTAAGCTAACAACAAAAACAGTAGGCTACATGCTTTAAAGATTAGTATATAGTATGTACTGTATACTCACTTATAAAGACAAGACTTCAGGATCATATAGCGATGCAAGACATGTCTTGGAAACTATGGCGTTGACTATGACTAACTGATTAATTTAAATTTTTTATCTTTATTTATGCATTAAGTGATTTATTTATGTGTTGGATTAAAAGTAGTTGAATTTATTTAAATTTAAATTTGCCTATGAAATACCCAGACGGCAACATCCGGGTCTGAAAAGTGCCTTAAACCTGCATTCGTTCTAATGGCCAGCAGGGTTTGACTCCTCTGGTTGCACAAAGAAGTCTGATTGTACAGAAGTCTATGAGAAAATGAGCCTACTTCTCACTTGATTTATTACCTCAGTAAACACGAGTTTGTGGTCTCAATCGCTATTTCCAAGTCTTCTTCAATGCAGCATGATGTTTATTTAGTAAATTATGGTCCCATTTAGAGTCAAATAGACCATAAAGCAGGGGATGCTTTAGGGCGTGGTTACCTTGTGACTGACAGGTCGCTACCACAGCGTTGTCTGGTCTGGGAGTTGTCCGTGTTTTCATCTTAGAACTTTAACTCTTTCACAGTGTGTTTTCACTTCATCAAAGTAACATTTTGGTTGCCTAAATATAACTTATTCAAAGTTCGTAGTTCCACCCTCTCGTCACGTCTGGTTCCAAAAGACCAACATGGCAACTCGAGGCTTCAAAACTGTAGTCCACAAACAAATGGGTGACGTCACGGTGACCACATCCACTTCTTATTTACAGTCTATGTTTATTAACCTCAGTGTCTCCAGTCAGTAACCCAGCCATGGACACACAGTATTTGGTATCTTTAGAAACTTTAAGGTATCCACTAGAATTTAAAATAAAGTTATGTAGCTTTGACCAAAGTTTAGCAGCACAGCATGGCTCTGAAATGTGGGTCAGTGGGGTGGAAGAGGTTAAACATACAGCCATGCTAAATGCAATAGGTAGCTTCAAATTGGTGAGGCAAGCTGTGAAATTGAAAAAGGGCAACTAAGTTACAAAAAGCCTTAAAAGGCCTCAGAAGATTATGACCACTTGAATTAACTTGCCTTTAATTAGTTTAGTGCAGGTATTAAGGTATATATGCATGTGAACCACACAGTAACTGTGCAGATTTTTACACTGGTATTGATTGCAAGGGGAGGATACCACTAGCTGTGTTTGTTTCCTTATCTGTGAGATAGGAAGATTGGCTGGAGAAGAGAGGGAGTAAGAGATACTGTATAGAGGTATAGAGTTTTAAGCCTGGCAAGGCTCAGTGGTTTGCCCCAGTCCCCTCTTCACACTGCAGGCCTGACTGCAGCCCAATATGGTAAGAACTTAATGCCACCAGGGACCCAGCCCATTTGAATGCTCAGGCTTCCTTTATCACAGGCACAAGTGGTGCAGAAAAATTGCTCAGGATTAATTCTGGGGGCCTTGAAAATACACACAGCTGGGATCAGTGCTTACAGCTTTCTCGGAGGTGGCACTCTTTAAAAAAGTGGGGCTTTTATAAACGGTGGGACGGGCCTTTCCATTGAAGCTTTGCCTTTTGTGGGGCTGAAGGGGGGTGCCCGATTTGCTAATGCAACTTAAAATGGTGTTAGAGGACATAATAGCAGACATGTACAAAGTGATAAGGGAATTAAGGCTTTTTCGGCACTCCCCAAAACCCGAGTTTCCGCCGAGGTTCCCAAATGTAAAGAGTTTTATCGTCTTGTTGGTTGTGAACTGTGCTATGCTAGTATATATCACCTCCAAATGCAGTGCATGGCAAGATTTGGGTAAGTAAGTGTGAGATAGGATGGGGTGAAGTTGTAAGAAGGTTTTTCTCTTGCTACTGTACTTCTTTCGCTGTGTCCATTAACAACAGGAAGACAAGAGTGAGGTAGGCAGCTGCAGTCCCGGACCTTTAGGGGTGGATAGAAACTAATAAGCCTGTACTGTATGTCTGAAGGTAAAGTAGGACCAACCTAGACTCACTCCCAGCGCGTCAAGTAGCGCAGCTTGGTCAGTGGCCCTTGGCGTCTGATATCAATGCACTGAGGCAGCCTTTAGTGTCTGTATGAGACGCACCGGGCTTTCAACTAACTTCAATGAAAATCTGCGTCATTATTAGATGGTCAGAGCAACTGACGTAGTTTAAATAGCAAGAATTCCAAGTAGGGCCAGTGAAAGTGGAGGATGGATGGGTCAAACAAACACGGGACTTTCACCCAGGAGACCGCTGTTGACAAAGGCAAAGTTCAGTTATTTTACCGTAGTTTTGTTACGTAACATCCAGACTTTACTAACGGCAGTTACGTAACAGTACATTTCCTGTGAACACAGAAGTTTGTATACGCCTGTGGCTTCTTGACCTCTCCTGACACATTTCTTGTTTTTTTTTCATTGACTGGATTTTGTGTAGTTTTATATATGTGCAAATAAATAAATAAATAAGTTTATTTTGAAAAGACACTATACATGTAACGACCAGAAACTGACACGCCGTCCCTGACACGTTAAAAACTGCCGTTAGAGGAGAACCTAGAGCGTCGTAGTTTGAAGCGTAAAGGCCACTGACCATGCTGCGGTAATTGACGAAATGTGAGTGAGAATGTGTTGTTATAGCCTGGCCTTGATATGTTTATGTGCGTTATCTATGATTTTATTCAACCTCTGTCAGTGAAGGACTAGTCATATAGCTAAAAGTGACAAATGACAGAAGGGGTTCGGGCCGGTGTCTACTCAAAATGCTCTGGAGTACAAAATATGAGTGTGAGCAAGTAGCCTAATATGTAGTTGGTTTACTGAAGTAGATACACACTTCAATGCGAATCTAATGAGTCCATTCCAACATACATTATCCCACTTATTATAGTGTTTACAGGGGCTCAGGATTACTTGCTTTAATTGCATTATGATTAGTGGGCATATAAACAAACCAACAATCTCTTTCTCTGTCTCTAACCCCCCAAACCTGTGTCTATACAACACACACACACACACACACACATACTGTCTGACTGCTGCAGCAGCCTAAGGTGAGAAGCTAGCAGCATCTAGCGGAGTGCACTTTGAGCACCAGTCCACACAACACAGTCAAGCTATCATGAGACTAGTCAGCGTGAATACACACACACACACACACACACGTTTACACAAACACAAACACACAGTTCAATAAACACAGACAATCACCCACCCCCTACAACGTTTTCTCTTACACACACACACACACACACACACACACACACACACACTGAGAACAATCAGCATGGGCATTCCCCTTCCCTTAATGCTGATGACACCGTTTCCATTTCTGTGGAGACAGTGCTCTGTAGCTGTGGCGATATGGATTCTTATGGCCGACACACTCCATCGGCCAGCGGCTTGCTTCCAGCCACATAGCTTTGTTTATGTGGAAAACCATATCAAAGTGAATTACTATTGAGAGGTAGCTAAATCAAATATGTGGTGTGAGGAGAGAAGGAAAAAAAAAAAAACATCAAGTTTCCCATTTCAAAGTCGTTTGCCCTTGAATGTTATTCTAAAGCTGTTAATAATGAGTGCTTTTTATGATGTAATAGGGACACCAGAGACATCCAGAGCTCGGCTCCCCTGAGGTGAAAGATATGGAAGTGGACGGACTCACTAACCATCAAGGAAAAGCATAATTTCACTCAACTCCACCACACCGTGTTACTTGTGCACTTGATAAAAGGTCATGTTCAAATAAGCTTTGTATTTGTTGCACAGACGTGTGCTCAGACAGAAATAGGAGGTGAAACTAGTTGTATAGTTCTGTAGAAATAAGCAGAGGGGAAGGTGCCATGAGAGAATGTTATAGGCAAGCAATGAACACTTTTCACTCAATCATTTTAATATTCAAGTCAACTGTTGATAATGAGACAAGTAGTGGACCCCAGTGTTCATTGCACTGCACAATCTTATGTTTTGGACAGAGCAAACATCATACAGAGTATTATCCCAAATACAGGAACAGCACATAAACATTTGGTTCTATGAAATATTTTCCAAACCTAGAAACTGTAGCAGCTTTTTGTAATTGTTTTCAATGAGAGTGAAGCGTTTTGCGCACTGATTTTGCGTTGCTGAGCCCCTCGCGTTTTTCCACTGTATGCGCCTCGCGTTTTTACAGGAGTGCCCTGAACGCCTCGACTTGAAAAAAACTTCAACTCAGAGCGCTAAAGCACTCTCATGAGCCTTAGTCCCGCCCCTTCCGGTGGACCCCATGGGACCTTATTTTAGGAAAAAGTAGTCCACGGAGAGAGACAAATAATTGCGTGACTTCGGCTCTCTGTATGACTTGACCAAATGTAGTTACCATGGTATGAACAGAAAACAGCAGGAAGCAAATTAGTGCGATCTTGGGATTTCGGGTAAGTTGTTGTCATTCATTTAAATGTACTATTAACTATTAGGTTGCGTCCTGTTCGTGGTTTATGTTAAAGGGACTGTTTGTAACTTTTTACACATATAAATCTACCGGGTCGGGATCCCATGCGCGCTCGAGTGTGGCCGGAGTCTCTGCTCCTCTGCATGCTTGCCTTCACTCACACTCCGCGCGCATTCTCGCTGTCTCGCTCCACCTCTACACGTGCATGCGCGCACACTACACACTGCAGAAAAGTTCGTAGCTCTGAGAATATCTAGTGAATGTACAGTGGATGTTTGTGCCGAATTAACTGCTGCAGCTCCTCCAGACCAACAGAGGTTTCCCGTGTCTTGTGAAGTGACGGTGCTCCGCAGCGAGAAACATTATCGTCTCCGACCGGCTGCCGGTGTCTCCCTACGGGTGCAGTCGGAAACGATAACGTTTCTCTTCCTGCTTCAGCCTCCGGTGTCTCCCTCCGGAGACACCACTCTCACTTGCTGAGGCAGGAAAAGCCAACACTAGGATCAGCATTGATTCATGGAGAGACCTTCGTCTGGTCTCTGGTGAAATATAGAGTGATACTGTGGTTTTAGCTGACGTGTGTCGCCTCAGTGCGTTGAGCGATGCTCGTTCATGTCTATTTAGAGTGAGCAAGTCCGACTATGACTTTCATTGACTTAACGGCCACAGGTGTCGCTGTTAACAAGCATTTCTGAAAGGTACAAATAGTCCCTTTAAGCTAACGTTAGCACTCATTCGGTTGTTGCCTAGCAACAATAAAAAAAAAAAATAGCCCAAAAAAAAATGACAATGCCTCCAATATTTGTTAAGTTATTTCAAAACCTCTAAAAGAAGAAGAGGAGTGATCCTCAAGCAAATGAACTGTGTTCAGGATGGCTGAGACCAAACAGATTGTGTGCAGGACAGGTTGCGACCTTTGACCTCAGCGAGGTGGTAAGATGGGTGTATTTAGTAAATATGTGTGATAGCTATCAAACAGGCCACAGTGAGGTGAGGGAGGTCTGAGGGTGTAAGGGGGGGGGAGGACTCAGCTCCAGCAGCTCTCTAATCATCCAACAGGCTGCCGTAACCCGTTACCTGCTACCATCTATTCCACAACTGCCAGCCCCCGGCCCTCTTCCAGCCGTAGACAGCCCGGTTCATTTCAATGCACACTGCGCCGTCAAGTGCAATTGGCAGAGTAAATAGGAACTGCTGTTTATTTCCTACTACGCCACTATCTTCTTACTTGATTTCAAAACACAAGCTCTCTTTTTTCCAACCCCTCACACACTGACATACACCTCCTTCCTCCTCTAAAGATGGGGGGGGGGAGGATGCCATTAGCTCATGATACACAATCCTCCCCAACTGGCGGGAAATTACTGTCAGCAGGGCAGCCGCACCACAAGCCGCAAAACAATGGATGGGCCACGACCAAATTAAAGCTCCATAAATCACAAGGTGTTTAACTACGCCACGCATGTGGCGCCTCGCCTCATCACGAAGAACAAGGGGGGAAGAGATGGAGGAAGATGGAACGCAGATGGAGGGGTGTCACAGTGTGAGGAGGTTTGGAGATGTGTGTGTGTGTGGGGGGGACTAATGACAGATTCATATGCATGCGTCAGCAGCGAGGAAGAAGGAGGAGGAGAGCTTATTCCTGTTTCCTAATGGGAGCCAGGATTATTCTGTAGCACCATACACCAGAGTGCAATGCTACAGGTACAATTGAGTGAGACACTGATTACTGCTGCTTCACCTTCAGGCAGTTTGCACAATGAAGCCCAAGGTGCACATATACAGCACCTGATGATACAATGGCTCTGAACTGAGTACATACAGTTCTTGTTCCATGTCTGGAGGTCTAGCCCCAGTGTTCTTCTAATATATATATATATATTTATGCGTCTAATTCAAGTCTACATGTGACACGTTCATGTGCTGCTATCAAAGACATGGTTGTTATTAAAAGTGTAATGCATGTGGGTATCTTACTGAGATCTTACTGAGATCTCCAGCAGACTCTCGGAAGTGGAGGTTCCCACAGTGAATGAACACACCACAATACAATAAGTGCCAGCTACACACATACTGTACAGCATCCAGTGTCGGTGTCTTCCAAAATGACCTATACAGGTTCCAAAAATGTTCTGATCTGCCACCTCACCTAAGGCTGAGGTTTGGGTCTGAGAGAGGACAGACATTACTCTCATCTCACAAGGCTTTTAAGAACCAGGAACAAGCAACGAATGCTGTCATTTGTCTGGTGAGGACAGTCTCGCTCTGTCACATACACTGAGATTCCTTTATGCTGTGTTCACACCAAACGCGAAGCGGACGTTCCAGAGAGGAGGAGGGGCTTACCTCCATGTAGATATCAACAACGTTTCATCAACCATGGCCAAAAGAACCACTATTGCTGCTTTGTACATGTTGTGGAAGTCCCAGACACGTGAAAAACCAAAGCTGTATTCACTGTAAGTCATACGTCGGCTAAATTAATCTGGTTTACTACAGCGGTATGAACCCAAAATGAACAGATTGTGCTTGTGTCAAACAATCACTGGTCTTTCACCCAGGACGCCGCTGTTTGTGTCCCGTGTAAAACCAAGTCTACGTCGACTTGTTTGACCTTACTTTTGTTACGTAACAAACATACTTATTTTATCCCAAACCACAATCTTTTCCTAAGCCTAACCAAGTAACTTGGTTGCCTAAACCTAACCAAGTAGTTTTGTTGTGTAAGTAAACCTAAAAACTAAGTAAACCTTCATTGGGAGTTTATTTTGAAAAGAAACTGTATGCACGTAATGAGCAGAAACTGACACGCCGTCCCTGACACATCCAAAACTGACGCTAGAGGGATACCTTGAGTGTCATAGTTTGAAGCGTATAGGGCCACTGACCAAGCGTCGGTATTTGACGAGTTGGGAGTGAGAAGGTGTTGGTTTGTTCTGTAACAAAAACATCCGTTCTCTTAATGAAGAAAGTAAGTTGTCATAGAAATAATTCTCTAAATAGAACTACCTCAGCAAATCATTGTGCCACTACACTTTAAACGTTCTAATACTTCACTTCACTCCGTAAAACTTGATATTTGATTCTGTATTTACATGTTTATTTATTGCATTTATATATTTCAATGCCTTTTTAAGGTCTTCTTTGTAGTTAGCATAGCTTTAGCCAGAGGCTGAGCAAGCTTAGAGAGGTCATAATAAAACTGTAGGGATCATCTATAGTGGCCTTTTCAACATTAGATTTTTCTAACTTTGATTGCATTTAAGCGTTAAATGTGTCAAAGCTAAACACTTGATGGAAAAAAAAAACTTGAATCTGAAGGAAATAAATTACCATGGTGACCACTCACCAATCCACTATGAGTTTTCAGTGCCACATGCCTCCAAACCAACACTGCAACAACAACAAAACCGTGACAAATCAGTAAGAGACGGGGCAAAGCTGATACCACCAAAACAGCTCTGATGGCCTCTAAAAGTCTATTGTAACTGCCGTGGTCACAGTCATTTCTAATAAAATTGTCTACGAACGCTCTTCAGCCTCTCTCTTTCTGTTCAGGTGAAATAATTGAGCTAGGAGTCGAGGTGCTGCGGACATCAGACACAACATTTTGATAGGAAGGACAGACACATTTTTTGGATCATTTTTCAAGGGCACTGTGCTGCTTTCTCGAAGGTCCTCATGGATTTTCAATCAGCACTAACAGCAGTATTTGGTGACTGCCTCTCAGGAGAGGAGCTCACACAATGATATTTGACTTAGGGTTCAAAAGGCCGTAGAGTCATTCAGACTTTGGCTTTCTCTTTTTTCCCTCATCGCGGCTGAATGTACCATTTCAGACAGAATGGAAGCCTTTGTGCGATACGCTCTAACAACACCCACCAAAATGACTTCTCATCACTTAAAAGGTATTTGGAGCAGTCTCTTCAATTACATAAGGCCTGACAATCGGTTAGACCTGGAATTCGTTTTCACTGGAAAAGACAGATGGACAATTTTCAACTCTTAAATCTCTCCGGGAGAGAACAAATCATTTCACTGTTGAGGGAGGAAGAGGACCATTTTGTGGACGGAACACTTCAGTACAGGTGAGAAGTTGTGAAGTGAAGACCACCAGAGTCCAATTCAATGCAACACAGCAGGTAGAAATCCACGTTCCAATTTCCGCACATTACATGCATGCAGTCTTTTCAAAATAAACTTCCATTTTTTACAGGAAATTACTTGGTTAGGTTTAGGGAAAGATAATGGTTTGGGTTAAAATAACTACGGAAGTGACGTTACTTAAGTACGGAAGTTACATGGCAAATAAATCAACGTTGACATGTGGTTTCACACGGAACACGAACAACGGTCTAATGGCCAAAAGTCTGGTATTTTTCTCCCCCACCCATCCACCCCAACCTCCACCAATTACAGCGCAATACTTTTTTTCGAAGGTATAGCTACGAACGGTCTATGAGAACAGCCTGAACTGCAGCACCTGTTGAGGTGTGTGTTCAGGGTGAAGTGAAGTATTACTTTATTTCAATAGCTGACTATTGATGTAGTTCAAGAAGACCTGGAACTGGCAATCTGCAGTCTGTTCATTACTTTCTACACAAGGTCTAAAATGACTTTCGCCTTCAGGCTGAACTATAGGGAGGTCAAGGTGGATGGGAAGGAAAAGTGTTTAAGTTTGATACCGCTGTTCTCATCCCATCTCCCACCAACAGTCAACATTGGCTTCTTTTAACCATGACTACAATCAAGTAGTTTCTCCTTAGTGTTACGGTTTTGGAAGGCAATGACAACAACTCATTTTGTTTGTTAATGTATGAGAATGAGTTGAATTTGTCGCACAGACAAGCTGACAGGAGACCTGTGGAGATGAAAAATCATACATATTCTTTTCATTTTAGTTTTCAGTTTACTTAATTGTCAAATCATGTTTGAATAGCTTTTATTTTCAGGGAATTATTTAAAAGTTATTTAACAGTTTTCTGAACATATTAGTAGACAGAATGCTTTAACAATGCTACAGGACACATCGGTGTGACTCGAGCATTTATCAGGGGCTCAATTATGACAATATCTTCCCCATTTCAGAAAACTGGCAAAAGACAAGAACATGGTGCATTTTCATCCATTATTTCATTTCATTTTCAATTTCCTTTTTTTTTATTTTAGTAATAGCAGTCAGGAACCATGTGTTTTTCTTCCTCAGCAGGAGGAACCAGCTCACATGTGTGTTAGTTTGTTCCTGCAGGTTCAGGCAGCACCTCTATAAGACACAGTGTAAGCTAATCAGTATTGAGAAAGCAATTACCTCCACAGATCTTATTCCATTATGGAGACTTTAAACAAACTTGTGATTCAATACATGGTCAGATACTGACGGCAAAAATCCAGTCTGTCAGAGCCACTGCAAGGTGCAATCACAAAGTCATACTCTAGCCATTTGTTTTATCATCTATGAAATGATGCACTACTATTAAGTAATGAGAAATAAAATCGACTTAAAAACAGTCACAGATTTTCCTGTGAAAGCCACAGGGGTACTCTCTGGGCAAATTCTAGGCCACGTGCTAGGTTTCCATACGTGTAAAATACAAGTGAACTCAACTGTGGATCGTTTTTAGCATGTAGGGCTCAATATTCATATGGGAAAAAATTGTAGTGTGTTCTGTGTAATGGCATATGGGGGAAAAAATCGTATAGATTTTCAGTTTAAGTGTTTTAAGTTTCATTTTCACATCTATATAATAAACTGCCACAGCCAGCCTGAGGCATGAGCAAACTTTTTGTCATAATTTAAGCATTATTTCTAGTGTTTGACTTTTCCATCATAAAGAAAATTATGCTTTTGTCCACAGCTACTTAAATATATTTTAACCCCACATTAGAGCTATGATCGTGCCTTAAAAATCAGGCCCAACCCTACATGAACATAGTTTCTGTCCAAGCCCAACCTGATCCTGAACCACGGTAGCAGCATTGGACCCAAGCCCGATTAAAAAACAGAATTTCCAAAAAAGTGATATATATATAAATTTACTACAAGGTAAAGTCAACACAATCTCAGAACAAATGCCTTCTCATACCGGATGTTCAGCACAGCCCAAAAACTGTCATATGCCATTGCCATATAATATATATTAAATAGAGATTGTATGGTATGTGAGCAAATGACCCTTAATTCTAATGTTTTGTCAGTTTAAATCTAATTCAAAATCTCAACATTTTCATTAGTTATAATGGGTTGTTGGTAACAGAGGCCATACATTATTCATTACATAACAGGTCTGCATTAAAAAAAAAACACTGGGATATTGACATGAACCCAACCCAATTCAAGCCACCGACCTTAAACCTAGAGTTGGTTATCTACTTCAAATCAATAATCAAATGAAAAAAATCTGGTATCTGTTGCTGTCGCAGGACTGTAATAAGCCCGTCCAATCATTTTCATTCAGCCAGAATGAAAAGAATTATGCTGGAGTTATTCCTTATGTTTCTTATTGTGAACAAATCCCACAAAAAGACCAAAGCCAACAATGTTAGTTTGTCTCTCAATACTTTCTGACTTCACTACTCTGTAGTGGCTCAGCATCAAGCCCACTGGTTCCTGATGAAGAAGCAAATCTGTTTTCAACAGCTAAGAAATTCATACTTCCATTTTTTTTTTTTAAAGGGCTCAGTAATTTCCTTAAACAGCTGAACACTGTAGTTTTTAACAAACGTTACTCAAACAGGAACGTCAGGGACTATTTTCAGCTGCAGATTAATACACAGTGTTACAGAGTGGTGTATATGCTATATCAGGTTTATTGGCTACACAGACGATATTTGTTAGTACAATATTTATTGGTGTTTTTTGGTGTTTTCATGTGATTAGTTTACATTGAGGAAAAAAAATAAAATGGCACAAGCTTTATAATTTAAGCAAATTAGCAGACAAGCGTCAGGCATGTGACTTCTGCAAAAAAAAGTTAAACTCACAGCATCACTACTACTGCTTGAGACACACTGTGGGTGTCCATCACAAAAAGTGGGTGTGCCACATGATCCAGGGGCTGACTGGGACTGAAATTCAGACCAGGAATTGTTTTAACAGTTTTAACATTAATACAGCCACCACCCAGATGTCACCTCAGTTTTAGACAATCTAATTAAATAAAATATATAAATATGAAAAATTCACAAGAGCGATGTCCGATGTCAAGAGATGACGCTGCCAGCTGCCTCTGAGACGGCTCATGACTTTTTTTTCCTGCTAAATGTGTGTGTAGGGTCGCCCACTTCCACTAGTAGAAATATAAAACGGCTGCAGATGGATAGTGGCGGGTTGTTTTGTTCAGTAATAGTAACTTGTTTTAGTAAGGCTGTAACTAAAAATGTATTCTGCATTGGAGTTTTGGGTGTGTCAGCTGCCTCTCCGGGTGGCACATGAGGCACACCCTGGCACACCCGTGGCTACGCCATTGTTGTGACAGAGCAAGAAGGTTTAGGGTTTTCACGTTATGTTTGATCACCTCCAAAGGACATATAGGCTCTGCCAGGGAAGCGAGCATCAGACTGTAACTGCTAAATCAATGCTGCTTATTGTCACCCAATGGACAGTATCAGGTTAATCCCATCAGTCTTTCTGTTTCAGGGAATAATGAGCCTCTGCCGTAAGACTCAGCACCCGCCGAGCCCTCTGGATCCCTGAAACACATGCAGGAAATACAGATGCTGTAGAAAAGCGAGAAAAAAAAAGCCAACACCACTGTCACTGACATGGAAAGCATGTCATCACATGTTATTTTTTCCTTTTCTTCACTTTCTCCAGTTGTTTGTTCCTCAATGACATGCTGCATGGGGGAAAGTCAAATACAAGCATCAAATTCATTAAGCACAGAGGCCGACAGTGGGAGCAGCCAGCTGTATTTTCTTGTGTTCAGCATGTAGGGGACGAGGAGATGGAGGCTGTGAAAGTGGCCACCGCACCGTGTCAGTCAGTATATGTGTGTGTGAGCTGCCTGCGGTATGATCGCAGCTCCATCTAGTGTTACACGCTGAGAACTCAGACATGATGCCAGCCAGCTGTAACAAAAGGTTTGCAGTCAGCTTTACAGTTGCACAATAAATTATTATCATTCATCAATTCCTGTCATTTCTTCTGATCATTTTGGTCACCGGAGACTAATCCAAGCTGAAGGCACGAATGTAATCTGGCCGGGAATTCAGAATATAAATGGAAACTAGGCTACGCCTGTTTACCTAATCTTGTATATCAAAGCAACCACATTTGACATTTTTGTCAATTTTGTGTTCATTTTGTCTGAGTGCTGGCCAGTAGTTATCACCACTATTACACAGTGAGTTACAGTACTAAGGCCTTATTGTTTTCTATTCATCTACAACATACAGCAACAGTAACTTTTACAGACACAGTATACAAACACAACATGTAGTAATATATCTATATTATGTCTATAGAAAGAAAGTGGGAAAAAATAATAACGGTAACATTTTAAAAAGTGAATTTGATAAAAACGATAAAAATAAAACGTCAGTATGTCTTCAGTTTACGAATATAAACACACAGAGCATGGATCACTACAAGTTCACATATCCAGGGGACTCGTTAATGATGATGATAATTAAAAAGAAGACACATGTTACCCGGATACAATACAGGGTCATACTTTGGCTTAGTCTGTATCATATAAATAGGCATTCTAATAAAACAAATCACTATTATATATCATAAGGTCTTTATTTTTTGTCCATTTTGTCCAGTTTTCTACAGCAAGTGTAATCTGTCCTCTGGTGACTTTTGATTGAACCATTATTTCATGAGAAAAATTTCATTTTTAATGACTGTTACCAGTCCTTCCAATAGGGCTAAGAACTATTCGGAGCTTTGCAACAATGATATAATAACAGTATATATTATATGGCTTCTTTTCAAAATCCTAAACTACTGTTTACACATTCAATCCTTAACCTCTTCTGGATTGTGTTAACAGACATTGTTACATAGGAAGCAGTAATGCAACAGATGCCCCCATCCCTGGTTAGGCTTTTAAATTGTGGTTCAAAAAACCAAACATAGATACAACAGATTCAGGATAAAGCAACAACAGAACATATAAAACAAAATGTTTGTGTGTGTGATTCATAGTATACGAATATATGTTTATAATGTTTTACAATATGTAGAATATGTAAATCCATCATTCATTGTTCACATCTTTGTTGTTGTTGTTTAAGCCAACTGTATTAATCAAAACTTCCATTTTAATTTTGTACTTTTATACTGAATTAGTGTCATAACAATGATCATGTCATTGTGTCATATTTGGTTTGTTTCTTTTCTCCTTTTTTTCTTTTTTTAATTTTTATTTTACTATTATTTAATTTGTCTTCACCAGCTAAAGCACAGTTAATAGTTGTAAACAATAAATATGTGTTGAATTTGTTGAATAAAATAATAATCTGTGATATTGAAAAGCAATTTGGCGCCATTACATTGAAAGTACATGATCCAAACAAATGGCAGCCTTTCCAGCCAAATTAAAAGATATGATTGGAACCTCCTGTTACTAAGATTAGACTAAACTAAATAAGCATTTGTTTACATTACAATCACAAAAGTAATGTGAAAAAAATGGTTAATTACTTATGTTTTAAGAATAATGTGTAATATGCTTTACTTTATTACATTATATATATAAACACATTATTCTAAACTGCATCCTGAACATTTTGATTAATAAAAGCCACAAGAAAATAAATAAATGCATTTTAATATTTTTTTTAAAAGACACAAACATGAACAAAGTGACGGCATAAAGTCAGTAAAAATAAAGTCTATTACATCAGAGGAATCACCTTTTGTTTCCAGCCTGCATGGCTCTGAAATCAGCTGAAGGGCCCCGGCCAGCCGAGCATATTATACAGCCACATGCTGCCTGTCTGGGAGCCGCTGCATGCTGGAAGACACATCCAGCCTACCAGCCTATAGCGCGTACACCTCTCACCCCCACCAGCTTCCCCTTCCTTCCCCGCTGCATCCCAGTCTGGGCTCGCCTGCCGCCGTCGCTGCTGCTGCTGCTACCGCTGCTGCACCGAGAGAGAATTAACATTTTAATAGGCAGAGCTGCTCACCGTCTCTGAATGAGGGTATGTGTTCAGGCGAACAGCAGGAAACGCACCCAGCTGCACAAGTTTCCAATGAACCCTCCAGACAATTCCTGGGCCAGGGAAAATGATATTTTTAGCCACTGGGCCTCCCTGTCTGCAGCTTATGGCAGCATATACATACACACACACACATATGTGTATGTATATATAAATATATATATATATGCATATTTTCCAAAACAAACTAGATCTGTGAAATGAGATTTGATATGGTGCCACTTTAGATCAGGGGTGATGAGGTGAGAATGCGAGGCTGTGTCTGACCGGCTCTCTCTGGGAGCCTACTGGGAGCAGGATAGAGACGGGGGGAATGAGCAGAGAGCGGTGGCGGCAGCAGAAAAGAAGGGCCTGGCTGCGGGCCGGTGTGATCACAGAGCATGACGGTTCCATCACAGCTGTCATTAGGCACCAAACAAAAGGCACATCAAGAGCAGGACGGAGAGAGGAAGAGGGGCGGAGGGGGGAGGATGGTCCTCGTCACTCCTGCTCTGTCACAAGGCCTCTTGATGAAGTGTCAGCCGCCGGAGCACGAGGAAGGAGGTCAATAGGAGTGCAGCTCCAGAGGTACAGCTACAGACACTAGAAACATTATATACAATAAACAGAAATGTAGAAAAGGAAAAAAGACACAATAGGAAGACCAATTCATCTGAATGTATTTGAGGAAGCTTTTCTAGACAAACCCAACACAGAATGATCACCAACTCTGGAGTCCCTCCAGCTCTACTAAGCTTTTTAGCATCTTTCAACTCATTGTTTTGGTTTTACAGCCCACGTCAACCCTCTCAGCATCTGTTTTCAGTGAAACAGCTCCAAAAACCCAACGTGCACTACCTGCTCAGCAACCAACCAGCAGAGAGATACAGTTAGAGACTATAGCTGGTGAACGTAGTGGAGCATTTAGCAGCTAAAGAGACAGAAGTTGAGACCAAACAGAGTTAAATTGAGAGTCAATATTGGACTCACATTCATAAGGTGGACACAAACATGGCTCCAAATGAATAATCATGCTGCTGTGTGTCTGCTGGTTGAGTAATTAGACAAGGTTTGCTAACACGTTAGTCAACTGTACAGAACCCATTAGACGGGATGTGGAGATTTCCATTTGACAATCAAGCATCTGTGAGTTGGCATAAAGGGAGGTGCCTCTGAAGTTGTTATTTTGAAAATGTCTGATATGAGAAAATAAACCAATACAGAGTGCATCAAAAGCAGAATTAGACCTATTCCCTAATATCAGCTTTTGGATGAAGATTTTGGAGCTACAGTTTTGGTATTCGTTACAATTATACAGATAATGGGACGGCCTTTATTTGCCAGTTATTATGAAGTAATAAGTTTAATGTAAATCAAATGAGAAAATTATGAAATCAATACGTTTTCATAAACAATGACATTGTAGGTTCAATGTTATGATGAAGAATAGGAGGAAAAAATAAAACAACCATGAAGAAAGATTTTCATTTAAAGCTTCAGTAGGCAGTATATTTTTGGAATCATTGGGCAAAAATTCCAGAATAACCTTTCAGCATATTGTAATTCAAGTGTTCTGAGAGAAAACTAGACTTCTGCTCCTCCTCATGGCTCTGTTTTCAGGCTTTAGAAAATCTAGCCTGTGAAGGGAGACTTTGACCAATCACAGGTCATTTCAGAGAGAGAGCGATCCTATTGGCTGTGCTCCGGCTGGTGGGCGGTGCTTGGTATTTCCTCAACAGATCTCAACATGGCTGCCGGGTCACAAACTTTCTCATTTTACAGCTAAACAATACACGACAAAATATTTCTGAAAACATTTGAGGAGAGAAATAGACATTACAGTAACAGAATATTGATTCATATTTGATCAGCGCTGCCTAGTTTGACCATTTCATCAGAGTTTGCGATTGATTGACAGCCGGCTCTCATAGACGGCAGCTGGACGGCAGACTCCAGATCAGCTCTGACTGGTTGTTTTCCTCCGGTCTGTGAAATCTTGCAGATGCCATTAGGAGCACCGAAGGACACAGAGGCACATGATTTTTTTCTCGTGCACTACTGTCAGGATATAGTGACCGTTTTTAAAAATAACTTTTTTATTGAATCATATTTGCTCCAATTCTACCCACTGCAGCTTTAATAGGGGCTTGGCAGTGATTCTTGGCGGTGTGGCATGGCCACTTAACCATTCAGTTCATTACAGGTGTGCAGGGGAAGCCCTGTTGTGTTAGTGATATGGAGAAGTGAGTTTATGCATGAAAATTTTGACATACATTCTCAAAAATTCAAAATTCAGACTTTTTTTTCTCTGAATTGGACGATTAAACTCAGCACAGTCTCATTTCTTTATCAACAACTAGTAATGCTGTGATGTTCTCCGTGTACTACAGTATTACAGTGCACTGGCAATGGAAATGAATGTGCTTTAAGTATTTTGTCTGACAAAATAAAACACTTGATTTTGTACCATCCCAGAACTGATCAGTGACTTCTATGTCATATTTCATTGGCTGCAAATTAATGACTAGTGGCACATTTCCTGTCCACATTTTGCTATTTTTTTAATATGTTCTTAGTTAAGAAGATGTTATCTGAGGGGTTCCAACCCCCACACCCACACCCCTCCCACCAGTCTTTGATTTTTCACAGCGTCTCTGTTACTCTGGAGTGTGAGACAACACGATGCGTCACAGCTTCGGGCGTGCAATCTAGACCAGGGCCCCTCCCCACTCTAATTAATAACTATTGAACACGCCAACAACAATCAACACTAATTAAATTGTGTGCTTGTTGACAAGGGTACAAGCCTTATCAAAAGACAGGAGGGAGTGCATCGGAGTATGTGTGTGTGTGTGTGTGTGTGTGTGTGTGTGTGTGTGTGTGTGTGTGTGTGTGTGTGTGTGTTTTAGAGTATATGACTTAAACACAGACACTCTTGTCCATGTTGATCCCAGAACATTTCACATCTTTTCTATTTACATGTCGCACAGCACATAACACACCAGGCTGCAGAGGGTAAACTAACATGGGTACCACTTTCTAATGACGCCGCCTTTATAAAGGCGTTTATACGTTGTGATTAATAGTTAATGGATGACTAACTAATGCTTTATGCAGTTATTATATAGGCCGTCGCCCTCTGGCTCAGCAGGCCATTGCTAGTCAAGTCATTAAAAACTAACTTAAAACTAAATCCTCTTTATTGGGTTAATGAATTATACAATTATATATCTATTATAGAGAAAATCAACAATTCTGTCCTCTAGAATAAAAAAAAATGTGAAAAATGTATGACAATGCCTCATACAGTTCACCACATCCCCAAAAGTATAAGGCAATGCAAAGAGTACTTTGAGCTGGGAAATGCCTTTTATTGGATTTGTTGTCAATATGATAACTATAGAATATCACTAGCCTTATCCTTTAACAATGGCTTTTATAAGAATCCATCAAGGCTGCAGCTGTAATTGTCATGAAGTTGTTAAATGGATTGTGGTCAATATGCTTTTCAGTGCAGTCAAACAATTTGAGTGGCCTCCCTGATTCATTAAAGAAGTAAAGAAAATAAATAAGTATGTTGTACAAACATTGTATACCTTTAGTCCTTCAAAAATACTGGATCTTTCATTTCACATGAGGCAAATTGATAGCATTATTTCGAAAACTTTGACTCAGAGACTTTGTTTCCTGTATTCTGGTGACTTTAAAACAATGAAAATAACAAAATAATAAGTACACTGCAACAGCATTTTTATGTTAAACTTTTAATTTGACCTTTGATTTTCAGTAAAGAACACTGAATAATTCGCCCCTCTGGCGTAAACTTCTCTAGCAAGAACTAATATTCATCATTTTTTATTAATTTTTTTGCTCCTGCTTGAGTATTTCTTTCAGTTTGTTCTCTCCATCTCTCACTCACTGAAGGTCCTTTCAGACACAACACAACAACGCCACCACTGCGCTCTCAACCCGTTATTTCCAATGGCTTGCGCTGCGCCACGACGGTTTTTCGCTACGTCAAGCAAAGCGCCAACTTTGCCCGCTGCATGCTGTGATGTGCACTGAACCCCGCGGCGAGTGCAGCTCAAACATGAGCTCAAACTGCGCTGTGCCGCGAGCTGTTGATAATGTTCATTATTTGAATGTTTTAAACTAAAACTCTGGTCAGATCTTACACATTGAACCTTTAATAAATTATTTATTAACAATGAATTAAACAATTACAATTAAATAAACTCTTAGCAAAGTGTCTAATTAGAAAGTGGTGTCCCAAGATGTCATGTCATATGAGGTCATGTCCATGTACGTATGTATTCAGTGATGTCACATGAACCTCGGTGGAGTTCCACATTTATTGAAAAATTGATTATGAACGTGACCTAGAAAGCCTTTAACATGCCTGAGGAAGCCAAGTTTGAATGGCCTACATTCCACCCACGGACAGTCCACTGGGTGCTGCGGTCCCAGTGGAGCTTCAGTAAATGAAAAACAAGTAGCTTAGCCTGTTCAAATGGGACAGTTCAAGGATTTAAAGACGCAAGGTCACTGACACACAGAGCAGGACTGCAGCACACAGGTGTATTTGTTTGTGTGTGTGTGTGGAGAAACAGAGCTACATAAAGTCTCGAGGGGTCAACGGAGAGTCTGGAAAGCCAGCGAGGGGTGTGTGTGTGTGTGTGTGTGTGTGTAATTGCTTGTATTGAGAAATACTGTATGCCAGAGAGCTCTAAGATCGTACAGCTCTAATATTGCAACTTGTGCTCGGATCAACAAATCAAAAGCCCTCAAGTTTTACAAGTGAGATACTTGACCTCAACAAAGTCTGAAGTTAATAAATCAGCACTTTCCTTCACTGTCACACCGAGGTTTTGGTGGAGAGCAAGGTGAAAGACTGCAGAGGGTTAAGGCCAACGCACCCCGGCTTAGAGTGACGCGCATCAAAACAGACCACCGCTATTATTTTCCATGTTTACCCCCCCACACGGGCGGCAGCTAGACGCGCGTTGCCCCACCGCCCCTGAAAAACAATTACGAATCCTGCAAGAGCAAAAGGCATTGCCTGCCTTACTCTTCTTCTGATTGGCTAGTACTCGCTGCCTTCGTTGGCTGGATTGATTAGGTTTAGGCATGAGGAGTGAGATTGGTTAGGGTTATGGTAAGAGTATCATGGTAAGCCAATCAGAGGCAGAGTAGGGTGGGTCACGCCTTCACTATAGTGTGATTCGTAATATTGCATCCGGCTGCTGTTACAGCTCCTCTTCTCTGCTCCCGATCTCCTCACCTCTTGCTGTCGCTGTCTCTTATGTGTGGCGATGAATGGATGAGGAGAGACTCGTTGTTGAGATGGATAAAAATCCCAAGCTATCGTCCAAAAAATATCCCAACAGCCCGTTATCCCGAACGAAAATTACGTCATTGGCTCTTCCCAGTCGAGATATTTTCTGATAGTGTTACCCTAAACCTAGCTAACCTCATGCCTAAACCTAAGAAATTAAGGCATCCAAGGCAACAAAACAGGAAGGTCCGCTAATAAAAGTTAAACTAGACACCAAAAAAAAAAAAGATTTTCAAATAATATTTATTTATTGATTGATTTAGCTGTTTAGGTATTATTTACCTCCCTACATCATGCTGTTTCAAAGAATTCTCCACACTAATTTATAGATATTGTCTCTAAAAACTATCCAAATCAGCCTTAAAAACCCACTATGTGTAATTTGTGTCAGATCTGTGTCAGATTACTTTCTTGCTGTGTGAACAATCTGATCCCGTGGGAAGGCATATTAATAGCGCCACAAAATTTTTAAGGCCCTTCCATGTGTCATGAAAACATATTTCAGGCTTTTCGCATCTCTTTTAATGCCACGTCACCTGTCTGTGAGACCAGGCTGGTTTGAGGGACATACCAGACTCCACACTGGACCCTGACCTATCCTAGCACAGCCATCATAGCCATCTTCCACATCTTCCTCTTTTTGGAGGACTATAGATATGTTAAGCTTCTAAAAACCTAACTAAGTGGTTTTGTTGCCTAAACCTAAGCAAGTGTTTTTGTTTAATTCACAACATTAAGCACGTGTTTACTGCGACCGAAAAGTTACGCCGAGGGGTCTGACGAAGTGTCAATATGTGACGAGTTGATGAGAACGTGTTGTCCCATACTGACCTGGCCTACTAACAGTGCAGCCTCTTGGCACCAGGCCCAGACTGGAGGCTTAATTCTGACTGATAGCTACCAAATGGCAAAATCAGCCACTTGTTTCCCATGAAGAGCCCCAGCTATAGACAACTGGGTTGGCTTGTGACCCTGAATAAACCGTAGCCCCAGCCCTCCACCTCCCCTTCTCCTCACACCACCACCCAAACACACGCATGCACAATGCCCATCCTCATCAATGAGCTAATCAATAGATAGTGACTGATATTGATGACTCTTACTCATCTGCTGTCCATTCCCAGCTAGTGGTGGTGGTGGTGGTGGGGTGAGATGGGAGTTGGGTTGTCAGTCACACACACACACACACACACACACACACACACTCACACACAAAACTTAACCAAAAAAAAACCTTTTAAAGGGGAAAAAAGAAAAAATGGAAGAAACCTCAGGAAGAGCAACAGAGGGATCCCCCTTCCAGGATGGACAGACGTGATAGACGCAATAGATGTCGTGTGTACAGAGTAACAACATAATGAAAATACAACATAGACAATCCATATGACAAAAAATAATACATATAATGTGAACATATGTGAGAAGGTGGAGCCAGGAGGATGTCAAGCAGCTTCCCGGCGTCGTCAAACAGATAGAGCCAGAGCAACACGACCTCCTCTCCACGCCAAACAGGTAGAGTCAGAGCAACACAACCTTCACTCCACACCAGATAGATAGAGCCTGAGCAACACTACCTCCTCTCCATGCCAAACAGGCAGATGCAGAGCAAGACGACCTCCTCTCCACGCCAAACAGGTAGATCCAGAGCAACACAACCTCCTCTCCACGCCAGATAGATAGAGCCAGAGCAACACAACCTCCTCTCCACCATGGAACCTTGAGAGAGGGACAGATTTTTGTTTTTAATTCACAGTTGCTTAGTAATGTAAATGTATGTTACCCATGCCAATAAGCCCTCTTGGCCTGAAGTAAAATAAAAAAAGTTCTGATGAACAGTTCACTAATTATTTTTATATTATTATAAGACTAGCACTGCGCCATTATGACTTGAAGCATGTTTCTGTATTTGGTTGCATTTTCTGTATTTGGTTGCGTTTTCTGTATTTGGTTGTGTTTTCTCATCTTATGCATAAAGTAATCTATTACAAACCCATTCAATATTTATTCCAGCCCTCTGCACCATTGCTCTTGTTTACAATGTACAGAAACAGTTTGACTTGTATGTTGTTGTTCATTGTTGCTTTATATATATTTATATATTTTACACCTATTTGTATGTGCATTATAGTTAAATGTTTATTCTTACCCTTCTTTGTTCAGCTTTATTGTCCTTGTTTTTAGCTTTATATCTATTTCGATCCATCTTTCTGAAAAAAAAAATCACAAACCAATCTGTGTGCCCTGGATTTCTCTAATAGGATATGGGACTGTGGATGAAAACATTGTCAGAGAGCTCAGGTGCACCAGGTGGCTGTGTTAGAGCTCATCTACAGCAGCTGCCAGATTCATAGCTCATCCAAATATCTACAAGGAGGCTTTGGAGTAAAAATCCAATTGGGATCTCAGCTGAGGGGGCTCTCATCCTGAAGCTCAGGTGCAGTCTTGTTCCACATTTCTCTTCTCAAGCTCCTCCACATCCCATGCTGCATAGATCTAAGGATGGGCTCCCTAAATTAAGACTACTAAACAAGCTGAAGAGGCCAACTTTGTAGAGTTATTAAGCCATAAATGTATAAAAAAAAGCTGGAATGGTTACAACCAATTAGCAGGGAATTAAACAGGGAAGATGAGAGATGCAAAAATGGAGAGGCAATACAAGACTGATGGGAACCAAGAGCTGTTTGAATTATGTTGTATATTTCAGACCACTGCATGGTGGGCATTCGAATCGCAACACATCCAGGTCATGAGTAAATGTACTTTAGACTTTCACAAAAAAAATCTTAAGGTCCACTAGTTAGCTTTTTCAGGTGATCTTGACAACTATCAAAGGAAGGCAAACATGACAATAATTACATTTTTTGTAACTTCCAAAATAACTTCTCCTAATTTGTAATACACAGCATACACTGCACACAGCTGTGTGGGTGTCCAAATGTTGTCTGTCTGTTCTGTCGTGTCTCCGTGTGTGTGTGTGTGTGTGTGTGTGTGTGTGTGTGTGTGTGGTTTGGTTAACTGTCCTTAACCAATTCAAAACAACAACCTCTTAGAACTTGAAGTAGATTTTCAAAGCACCCCCTATGTCTTTATTGAACATGCCTAACATACTGTATATGTCTGACCTTGTTTGAGATGTCACAAGTGAAAGGAAGACAGGATGTGAGCTATGTAAACAAGCTTACCTCAAAGGGAGCCAGGTTCCTGCACTACACTATAGGATACTTTTTCATGCAGACTATTGTATATATACAGCGTAGTGTTAATTGCGCAGATAGCTGACTTCGATCTGTGACTGCCAGCTCGGGATGTTTGGCTATTCTCACCCTCCACAATCAGTGTCTAATCAATAGTGGCACTCTTGTGGAATTTCTCAATCAATTTTCAATGGAAAGCAGAGAAAACCAGCAACCTTCAGAGAGCCTGTGTTGGCATCGGCAACGCATGCATATGCTTCAAAACCCCGCAAGCTGCAAACGTTACAGAAGTTCTTATATTGTTTCTGTTTATAGTGGTTATAGTGGAATAGTGGAATATTCACATAAGGTGACTTTTGATTTAGTTTGCTGCACCTTGATAGGATTGGTTTCCAAAACCACATTGAGTTCCGCCGTCTGCTCTCAGCTGCTGGGCGGGGATGTGAGGGAGTCCTCTGTTCATTGTGATGCTGATGGTACAAGTCATCCAAAGTAAAGACCATGGTGACTGTGGCCTGAGTGAGGTCGGAATAGATTGTAAGTTATGGCTATAACTATGGATCTATGAGACCGAACAGTGACCGTCACCATCTCTTATCGCTCAGGACGGGCTGAGGCGTTTCAGGCAAGAGGAGGAGGCGTGTTCACCTGGATGCTTTTAGGCTCCTAAAGGTCAGTCACATGACTTTGTTGATATATTGTCTCAAGGATAGTTAGATGATGGCATCATTCAAGGTAAAGACTGTGGTGATGGTCATCGTTCAGTCTCCTAGATCTGTAGTCATAACTTACGTTCTTGTAAGAACTGCCGGGAAGTTTTTGAAAGCAGCCGCATTTTCTGTTCCCAAGATATATCATTAAAGCTTACATATGATATGTGTTGATGACTGTTAGTTTTATCAAGCCAAACTGACATAGACCTGAAGTTACCAAAGTAAAGGAACAATAGTCCTCAGGAAATAAAGCTATCATGACTGGATGGATGTGTGTCACACAAATACATTTTTCTGTACAGCTAATTGGCAATTTGTTACCATAGCAACCAAAAAAAACAGTATAATTTCCGTCTAATTAATGGCATGTATGTTGCTGTTTTATAGTCTCTGCTCAGCGAGCAGCATTTTCTCGTTAGATAATTGCAAATTCCAAAAACGCATGAGAGTGGGCTAATTTACCTGAGTGCTATAACTGAATGTATGTTTAAGAGGCTTTTAAGAGGTTTGCTTTCTCCTCACGCCGGTGTCATGTTGTTTCCAGGCACAGTGGGTAACAGGCAGGATAATTAAAACACCTACAAGACAAATGAAAAGCGTTTACATGATTAAAACTTCTATGAACACCTGCATACTGAGCCTGATTTTGTCACAACATCTGAAACTGGTCTTTGTTCACAGGAGAAACTTGTCATTTCAGTTTGGTCCGGTGTATATGCACTATGTAAGTGTTTGTATATCAGACAATGTACAGTATCTTTGCAAATGTTCAAAACAGACGGATAAAACAAGGCAATAATTTGAAAAAAGGCGTTCCCCTCCAGTGATGCACCTCTGAGCCAATCAATAACCAATTTTGCATATCTAAACATGCCTAAAAGTCTTAAGCCCAGCTAGTGACCCCCAAAACCTGCAATGTGAAAGAGCTGTGCAACACTTTACAATATGGTACACAAAATTGTGAGTAGTTATTAAGAGTGAGGAACAAACCTGATAATGCAACGAAGCCTCATGGTACCCCTGTACTAGTTATTATTTAGTAATAACTTTAACTTAGTCTGCATTTAACTCATCCTACTATTAGGAGCAGTGAGCAGCTACTATACAGCATCCGGGGAGCAGTTTGAGGGTCCATTGCCTTGCTCAAAGGCACCTCGGCAGTTCCCAGGAGGGCGAACTGGCTTCTCTCTCAGCTACCAGTCCACAGTCCGTACTTGGTCTGTCCGGGGACTTTAACCTGTAACCCCTTCGGTTTCCAAGCCAAGTACGGCCTGAGCTACTGCTGCCCCTGCACGTATGTAGCAGGATGGTCAGAGATGCAGCGTCGGCCATTTTTATGTGTACTGCTGCCATTGTGACCATTAGCGGGCAAAATTCTGTACAAACTAAGCCAACTTAAGTCAAGTCGTAGACTCACTGAGGTGCAATTTTGCGGTAATGACTAAAATAAGCAGTGGAGTAGTAACATTATGAAGCATGTAAACTTTGATAGCCCTACTATATATATATACAATATGGCATAATCATAACTTTCCACCAATTTTCCACCACTGGGGCCAAAGCAACAGAGATTCCTGGGGGAACTGTTTAGTTCTACTCACTGCTGACAGCCTGAGCTGCATATGGGAGGGGTTGGGAAATGGAGAGGAAAGTGTGGAGGCTACTGTGACTGAAGCAGTCGAACACGCCGCAGCATATTGGTAAACACCGTTAATCACAGGTTAGCATATGAGAACGTTAATTGCAGCGGAGGAAATAACAAGACCCAGAGGATGCTTCCATTTATCGACACCCCCACTGTTACTGATAAGGGCCAGACGGGTGGCGTGTGTGTGTTCACACTGAAAAGTGAGGAGTGTCTGGAGGAAAGAGGTGATGAGGGGGATTTAATGTTGAATATGGGCTCACCAACACTTTGCTTTGTTGTTTATATGCCTCCCACCCACATCTTCCTCCCTGAATAAGACACACACACAACTACATTTACTAGGACAACAGTCAGTCAAACTACAATTTAAATTTTACAACTTTATGAGTTTTAGACTATCTGATTTCAATAACGTCTTCAGGGTGACACATGTTAGTTAAAGAAATGCCCAACTGATTGTTTTTGAGCCCAAACACCTCCTTATCAGGCTGAGCCGACTGACGTCCCGCTGACTTGCCACCCACATTATGGTATGAGGATAATTTACTGGTACGATTCCTTTAGACTTTTCAAACTTTTTAGGATGAGATTCCATGATTAAAAAAAACTGGATGTGTCTGCAGATGAAACTTAACCAGGTTAAATATGTTCTATCCTTTCTGGATGTTTGTGCCTCTGTGTCACAGTGCCCTTTGTATAACTTCATTAACTTCAGATCAGTTTAGTACTCCTTTCTATGATGTATAATAGATACTCATAATTGACTCCATGTAACTTTTATTCCATGATTACAAGGTAGGTTAAAGGTGCTAAATGTGAGATTGGGAGCATGTCTATTGCCTTTGCGTGGCTCTCAACATGGCGAACATGCACTAAGCATGGAGAAGCTCGGATTTCAACAAACACAAAGGGAGAGTGACTTCATTCTCTGCTCAGGTAGACATTACTTCACTGTATATTTGCATAGCAAATAGTGTGTTGCTGCTATATTAATGCTCTGGATATCGTATAGAGAACATTTAACTATGTCAAATAGGCTTTCACTGGCAGCGAACATGCCAAAATGCTCCATCTATTATAAACAGTGACGATAGAAAACTAATTTATCAGTTTTTCTTTCACTCATATGTGTTAATATTGTCCCCATACAAACAACCTGCACACGGTTCCACACAGCATCTGAATCAATCAGCATGGCTCTATGCGTCCAATAGCTGCCTAATTGATGCACTAATCCAGTCACTAAGTACTGCAGCGCTGTGGAGTCTGCCCAAAGCAAACACAACACACAAGTCATCAATGAGCTGCTTCTCAAACAAGAGAGTGGAGCAGGACTGACAGAACATCTATGAACTATAGATCAAGGAAGAGAAGTGCACACTCCCGAGCTGCAGATCTTTGGCCTGAAACAACACTGCTTTCTTATCTAATGGGCCCTCAGGAAATGTGGCTGCGACACATGATTACTTTATCTGTAATATTATTTTACACGTGTGACAGTGAGGTAAGCATTATGTTTGCTGTCATCACCTCACCCCACACTGAGGTCATCATGTCCTCTGAATTCTGGGAATCTGGGGCTCTTAGTAAGCTTGGTGGAGTTTACATCCTACAGTTAAAAATGTACATGTGGTTTGCGGGTTGATTCCAGTTATTTTTAGGGATCAATATATTCAATTTGACTTATAAGTAAAAGAGTTTGTATTTGTCCAACAGAATGTTTTTCATTGGTAGCATGCAGAAGAACTTTGAATCTCCATGTTGGAGAAATAAAAACATTAACACTTTATTAATTTCCTAGCAAGTTTTCTCGAAAGACCTGCCAGTGTTGGGGTGTTGGAGGAGAATGTGCAGAAGAAGAATAGCATAGTTCAAACTAGTTTCTGCAGTTAACCTTTTACCACTTTTCCAGCAGCAGGACTCAGTAGGCTAATGTGAAAAAGTGAATACAAAGCTGTAATGTATGCACAGACAGATTCGACTGTATCACATTAGGCTGGTGTTTCACATGAAAAACTGTAATGCAACTTGACTGTCTGCAACTGAATCTCATCAGGGTTGCTCTTTGTACTGTATCAAATCCTGCAATTCACTGATAAGTTGCATTCAACTTAGTTGCATTTAAATTCATGCATTTTAAATTCAAACAATCTAAATGCTGACATCATGTCATTGAGTGCATTTATTATGATCTGCATTTATATATTGCTCTTTGTAATTTCCATAACAGAAACAGGCACACGCTCTGGAAGATAGTTCATATTATCCATGATCTTATCCTAAGCCTAACTATTTTGTTTCCTAAAACTAATTCAGTCGTTTTGTTGCCTAATCCTAACCAAGTCGATCTTTTCCTGAAGCCTAAATAAGACGTTTTATTGCCTAAACCTTGGAAGTTGTTCTTGTGAAGATGGAAGTTTATAGCATGTATGCATGTAGTGAGCTGAACTTGACACGTGTTGCTGGACATTTGTAGGAAAACGAACGAAAAAGGAGGAATCCATTTTTTGTAAGATATCATACGAATTGTTGCATAAGAATACGTTGCATGGATAAAAATCCTGTCAGTCCAGAGCAAGACAAGGTCCCACCAATGTCCTAAACCTCAGCCGACAAACAGAGGCAATCAGTGGACCTTTCAGCATAAAGACTTGGACCTGACCTAGCCATCCTCTCCACCAACAACCATAACAGACAAGGAAAGACAGACAAGCTTGACATATTTGCCAAGTAAACAAGTGGAACCTTGAAATTATAGAGAAACTAAGAAACTAGTAGAAACTAAGTTAAAAAAATCAAAATCATCATTGAAATAAGGAAGGTGGCTGTGGTCATGTGCTTCAAATGGAGGCAGATAACATCCAAAAAACTGAGCTGAAATAGACTCCTCCAGGTTAAAGACTCAAAATAACCTGGAGCAGAACTGTGACGAACGAGCTAACCACAGTGAACTTAAGTTGGGGGAGGCTCAACATGTTTGAGGGATCAATGGAAGGAGCTGTCATTGTGGTATATTTGTCATTGTGACGACCCCTCCAATCCACTAGGTGTCTCTGTGCCCTTTTTGCCAGCTCTTCTTTATGTTACAGGATCTGTCCGTCATCGGCTTCATGAGCCACACCTGGGCCGGTGTGAAAGAATTTGTCTGGAGCCGCAAAACATTTGAGCATTGTGATGAAGGTAACACAGTTTATAGTCTAAGTATATACAGTAGTTAAAGTCTAATGCAGTGAGGGCCCATGTGTAAATGTACGATGGAGTATTAGGGCCACATTGAGGGAAAAAAACAATTGGAGCTTAGGAGAAAAAGTTGTAATATTACGAGAATAAAGTCATAACTTTACGAGAAAAAAGAAAATAACACGTAAAAGTACTACTTTATAATACTTTGACCGACTTTATTCTCAAAATCTCAGATTTATTTTTTTTCCCTCAATGTGGCCCTATTGCTCCGTCGTACCGTCGTACCATAGACCTACAACAACGATAAATAGAAATGAAAATGTAAACAAAAAAACAGTTAATGGAATTAATTTCCACTAATTTTTTTAAAAATCCACAGGGAGCCCCTGGAGAGCCACATGTGGCCCCGGAGCCGCAGGTTGCAGACCCCTGACCTAGTTGATGAAACAACTCTTTTGCAGGGATCCCAACACAGTAGAGGTGAATGACAAAATGACATTAAAAAAAAAACGTAATGGCAACATCTATTTCCTATTTCCACAGATCATGCTGTCTTTATTGCAACTGTTAGTGTGTTGAACTTTGTATTCTTGTTTGGGTTGATGTTGATGCTTAATGACCTCCAGTAACTGTAACTGTTAGCTGGAACAGGTGAGGGGGAAAGTGCTGAACTGTTACTGGATAAATAAAAGATTGTCATGAAAACTGTTTCTCAATGAGGATTCAAGTATACCACGCAGGTCCTGTCAGCATACAGCAGAGACAGCAGGATTGGGCTGGGGGTGGGGGTGGTGGTGGTGTTGGTGTTGGTGGGGGGGTGAAGAAAGGGGACAGAGGGATAGTTGAAGGCAGCAGGAGATAGGAATCGATCGTGGAAGTGTGTTCCTCCCCACCAACGCCGAGGTTAAAGGAGAAGCTTGCGCAGAAGAATGTCCTACTGAGTAATTACAAGAGGACCTCTCTTAACACACACAACTGACCTGGCTTTCATGCCTACCCGTGTTAATAATCAGTGCTCATAATGAACAGAATCCATAGGTCTGCTGGGTTAAGGTCCTCAACAACCTTGCTCCAAGCAACAACGACCAAGGCACAGCATAAAGACACGCTGGGGTTTCTGTTGTTAGAGCTGTGCTACGCTACTGCCCCCCTGTGGACACACAGGATACAGACAGCCTCAAGTGGATTCAGGAGACTAAACTCATCTTTAAAGACAGAGACAAATGCATGTATTTGGGAAGCATAGTGAGCATATGACTGGATGAACCAGAGACTTGAATTATACTGCACGAGTCGCGTGAGAGTTTATAAACGGATGTTTTGATATAGTTTTGCTGTTCAAAGTAACACGGGGTGAGTAATTTTGTGGGTGAAGTGTTCCTTTAATATCACATATCTGCATCAGTTGGTGAACACATTTTATTGCTTGTATGTGTCATTCTGCTTAGTGACATTTTTTCTTTAATTTCCTCTCTTAATGTGTTTACTTTCTTTCCAGGAGGTGACGCTGGTCCACTTTTGTCTCCACCAGGATATAGACTGCTGTAATACACTCTTCACTGAGATTCTAGAAGCTTCAGTACAAAACGATTTACAGCGTATAAACATTAAATCCCATCAGTCCCATCCTGACCCGACTGCATTTAGTCTCCGATCCTATTTGAAGTCCATCTCTTGACTTTCCAGTCCCTCTCCGCAGGGTGGCACACCCCACCTCTCACAAGATGTTCCCCAAACCTCCCTTACAGGAAATACACGGACTTGTGTGTTAAATAGTTAACTGACTTCAACCTCAACTTTTGCTGTTTGTCTTTTATCTAAAAGTTTACCTGTTGCAATTAATAGTCATAGTTATGTCCCATATAATTCACTGATTTCTGCAGAGTCATTCTGATTAGGTTGTTTGAGTCAAGATATTAGAGTCACATGTTTTAAATGGCTGGAATTTGTGACTGATAGCAATCAGGGCTGAAGATGAGAAGCATGGATAAAATCTGGTACAAGCACACCTGTCCATCCTTTTGTGGAAAACTGCTGAACATGTTTACATAGACAGAAACATGAAGCAATGTAACAGATTATAAAGCAGCAGAAACGGCAGTTGTTTGTTGCCTGTTTTGTCATAACTCACTTTGTACTGGCTCAGGAGTGAACACACTTTATTAGCACAGGCACAACACAACAGACTCATCGACATTTCTCTACAGCGGAGGATGAGAAACATCTCCAACCACAGAAAACCAGAGAAAATAATATATTAATACAGCACCAGATTTAATTTCTTAAAATCCTACGGTTATTAATGAGTGTTTAATTACTAACTCATTCTCTATTATATATTTCAATTCAAATCGTGCATAACATGTTAAACATACTTACCTTACTGGACAAAGTGTAGGGATGTATTAAATCATACACCAGCAACTTGGTAAAAAAATCTTCAAAATTAACAGAATTGTTATTTATTATTAAAATAATAAATCGTACACTAGCAACTTGGTAAAAAAATCTTCAACATTAACAGAATTGTTATTTATTATTAAAATAATAAATCGTACACTAGCAACTTGGTAAAAAAATCTTCAAAATTAACAGAATTGTTATTTATTATTAAAATAAATCGTACACCAGCAACTTGGTAAAAAACTTCAAAATTAACAGAATTGTTATTTATTATTAAAATAATAAATCGTATACAAGCAACTTGGTAGAAAATCTTCTAAATTAACAGAATTGTTATTTATTATTAAAATAATAAATCGTACACTAGCAACTTGGTAAAAAATCTTCTAAATTAACAACATTTTTATTTATTATTAAAATAATAAATCGTACACCAGCAACTTGGTAGAAAATCTTCTAAATTAACAGGAATTACAATTCAAGTGAAAACCTTTTTAATCCAGCAACAAATTGGTCAAAATTTAAACAGGAATTAAAATGACATAGTATTTAATGTATATAGTATATAAACATAGAATAGAATTGAATAGATCGGCTCCACTGCCACCGATATCCGATCCAGCTATTTCAGTCAGTGTCAGCCCGATATCCGATCCGGCATCGGTATTGGTGCATCCTTAGTTTGATGGAGCATTTACCCAAAGCAGTCTTCCCCCTCTTTACACAGCTGGCCATCGCAGCATTTCAGTAAAAAATGTGGCTTGACCACAAGTGCAATCATGACATCTCTTTGTGGATAACTGACATTTAATAAACAATAGGCACAAGTGGAAGATTATGCAGATAATAGAAACAGTAAGACATTGCACTGCTTTATGTTCACCATGAGAAACCAGTCTTTAAGAGAAATAAAGACCAACAATGAAGCTGGAGGTCTATTAAGGTCTCTGATGAGGCACAGAAGCGATCATACTGGATAAGGATTCAGTATGTTATCATAAACTGGTTAACCTCTCGCTCACTTCCCACAGCTTCTTTGCCAGGGCATCATCTCGACCCTTGGCTCCCACTTGTTGCAGTGCACAGTTAGAGAAGTAGCGTCCGCTGAGAGGCTCGATGCCCTCCTGCAGGGCACAGGACAGGGTGGTCTGGGACCCCCCCTCAGGATCCAGGAAGAAGAGCTTGGCAAAGGGCATCACGAGGAGCTGCTGCTGCCACAGGCTCATATTGCGGAGGAATTCTGTGTAGATGACTCCTGGAAGAAGAAATGATCCAAGCATATGAAGTTTGGCTGAAGTGCCAGTGATGATTACTATAAAAAACAGGTAACCGCAGGTAGTCTATTCTTTCAGTTGACCTCAGATACTGTGGTGACATATTTATCTAGTGGCAGGGCAGCCATTCTGGGGTTCATAATACCCTAGCAACAACAAGTGGGAACAACTACTGCTATAGTTTGAAGATAGATTGAAAATCTTCTTCTGCTGAGAAAGAACTCTCTCTTGAGCTTACTTCTACCATCGACTTTACTCCAGACCCTTGTGGTAAAACAGAAGAGATGAGTGAAAATGAAAATGCTTTCCAGCTCGGTCTTATATAATATCTATCTAGGATGTGTTACCTCACTCACCCAACACTCTTATATGAAATGAGCAGAAGGCACTAACCTGGGTGGAGGCTGTAGCAGGTGACACTGGTGCCCTCCAGCCTGTTGGCCAGTTCCCTGGTGAAGAGCACATTACACAGCTTGCTGTTGCAGTAGGCTTGAATGTTGTCCCAGGTAGACTGACCACACACTAAGTCCTTCTTGGAGGCCAGCAGAGGGAAGTCGATGCTGCCAAGGCGGTGCAGAAGTGCAGCCACGTTGACCACACGACTGGGACCGCACTGCTGCATCTGCTCCAGGAGAAGGTTGGTGAGCAGGAAGTGACCCAGGTGGTTTACCCCAAACGCCATGCCAAAACCATCCTCAGTGTGTCCTGGACCCATCACACCTGAAACAGAGAGCTCAAATGTAACTGACTTTGTTTCCTTTAACTGTACTATTTTCATTTTGTTTTCATGTAAAAAAAAATAAAAACGTATCATGGAGGGATTTCCCACCGTATTCTAACACCCTCACCTGCGTTGTTGACGAGGATGTCCAGTCTGGGTTCAGTCTTTAGGAAGGTTTCAGCAAAGCTGCGAACAGACTTGAAACTCGCAAGATCCAACTGCATGAATACCACCTGATTGTTCCCACTCTCCTGAAGGACATTAAAGCTGGCTGAGTGTGACTTTAATACACAAATCTAACAGAACTGAACAATACTGATGAGAAAAACTATGCCTTGCTGATTTTTAAACATATTGAAAACAATGTTTCTTTAAAACAATGTTTCCTGCAGTCTCCGGAAGGCTCAGGTCATTTCAGTTACTGTGGTAACAGACTGATTAGAAAACACACCTACTGCACATCCTGAGTTTCACAGCAACTTACTTCCACATTATTACAAATGTGCAGAGGCTATGGGCAAGTCTAATTGTGGGTTAACAAAAGCCTGGTCCTGGGATGCTTTCTCTATGAAAAATATTCTATGAAACTGTGTGAATGCTACACTCAGCTGCCGGTTTATTAGGGACACCTAGCTAAAACTAATACAACAATAAATCCTACAATCACGACGGTTCTAATTGGTTGACGGTTGAGTTGCAGTTTGTGGTGCTGTATTGGGTTATAAGAGGTGTTTCTAGGGAGGCTAAATAAAGTCAAGATTTCTGAGTATATCTGGACTAAATGCTTTATAGTCACAATTCTTAGATTAGTCGATCTACTAACAACTGATATCTGAATTGAAATTCTCAGTGCTCCTTGTGCGGACTATGTCTCCTATACTATCAGAGTACTTACTCTACGGATGTCGAAAGCAGCAGCCTCAGCTTTGTCCTTGTTGCGGCAGGCTAGGATCACCCTGGCTCCTCTCTTTGCCAGACCCAGAGCCGTGGCCTTGCCGATGCCAGTGTTGCTTCCTGTGCAGGAAAAGCACTCGCATACATCAAACTCAACAAAACAATGACAACAAGGAGCTGTGCTGAACTCAGTGACCCCTAACTAGTCATTCCAAAGCCTGGCATCACGGGAGATTAGAGCCATAGTATATACAAATCATTACTCCTCTCATACATTAGATAATGATAATATACAAAATTTAAAAGCAAATTCAGTTCTTTAAAATACGCATTGTTCTATAGCACCCAGCATACTGTACTGGGGTGGAAGAAGATAGTGGAAGCCTATACAAAGATTAACTAAGAGTTAAGAATTCTGTGAGCTTATTGGGAAGATGCGTGGGCTTATCAATACTGGACTCCACTCATTTCATATACACCGATCAGCCATAACATTATGACCAGCTGCCTAATATTGAGTAGGTCCCCATTTTGCCGCCAAAACAGCCCTGACCTCTTAGAGGCATGGACTCCACTAGATCTCTGATGGTATGCTGTGGGATCTGGCACCAAGCCGTCAGTAGCAGACCCTTTAAGTCCTGTAAATTGTGAGGTGGGGCCTCCATGGATCAGACTTGTTTGTCCAGCACATCCCACAGATGCTTGATTGGATTGAGATCTGGAGAATTTGGAGGCCGAGTCAACACCTCAAACTCGTTGCTATCCACATGATGTAAAAGAAAACGTGATTCATCAGACCAGGCCACCTTCTTCCATCGCTCCGTGGTCCAGTTCTGATGCTCACGTGCCCATTGTAGGAGCTTTTTGGCGGTGGACACGGGTCAGCATAGGCACCCTGACCGGTCTGCGGCTACGCAGCCCCATACGCAACAAACTGCAATGCACTGTGTTCTGACACCTTTCTATCGGAACCAGCATGAACGTTTTCAGCAGTTTGAGCTACAGTAGCTCTTCTGTTGGATTAGACAACACGGGCCAGCCTTCGCTCCTCACGTGCATCAATGAGCCTCGGGTCTGACCCTCTCGCCGGTTCACCGGTTTTCCTTCCTTGGACCACTTTTGGTAGGTCCTGACCACTGCAGACCGGGAACATCCCACAAGAGCTGCAGTTCTGGAGATGCTCTGACCCAGTCGTCTAGCCATCACAATGTGGCCCTTGTCAAAGTCGCTCACATCCTCCTTACGCTGGCCCATTTTTTCTGCTTCCAACACAAAGTTCAAAGTTCAAAATGTTCCCTTGCTGTCTAATACATCCCACCCACTGCCAGGTGCCATTGTAACGAGATAATCAATGTTATTCATTTCACCTGTCAGTGGTCTTAATGTTATGGCTGATCGGTGTATGTCTCTTTAGCACCTAGCACTACGTTCACTAACTTGTTTCTAACTGTGTCTGTCTGCTGTTTGCTGCTGAGCAGGTAGAGCACGTGGGTTTTTAGAGCTGTTTCGCTGAAATCAGATGCCTGCTGCAGCTGGAAACAACGCTATGAGATCACGATGAGTAAACAATGAGCTGAAATTCAATGTAAAGCTCTGTAAAGCCGAGGGGGAGCCGCAGATTCAGGTCATAATTCATTGCCACAAGAGACCCCTTTCACATTTAGTACATTGTTATTATGAAAATATTGATTATAGCCACTTTAACCTTTAAGGGGCAGTAGTCTAGTCGTCACGAGTCTACCCAGCCTGTGAAAACAGACAACAACTTCTGTGGCTCTGGAGGAGGTTTCTTAACCTGATGATGTTATCAGTTATCTTGGATTGGGTTTGATGACCACACATTTACAACATAAAGTCATAAGTCATTGTGATTCACTTCACCGGTCAGTGGTCTTTATGTTATCAGTGTATATGCTTTATTTTACATATTTAAACTTGGTGTGGTTAGATTAATACTTCATTTCAGAGGTACATTTCCCCTCACAAATTAGGGCAGTACATTAAAATGTCTGAAAACAGATTTAGGTAATAATGCACACACTTAAAAAGTTAAGTTTTAGAATATATATGGATGTAATATAATAATCCATACAATATGATAGAATATGGATTCAACAATATGAAGAGACTAAAACAGTTCCTATGTTTGGGTCTAAAGAAAGATGAAAATATCACTTGGAAACTGCAGTACTTTATGAGAAATGGGGAAAATAGTAAATCAATTTCTATATGTATTTTGTGTAGAAGGGAAGTTGTTTAGCACAGGGGACAGTCTGGAGGCTGTTTGTTTACATGAAGATGAGCTGAGAGTTTGAAGCTACATGTAGCTGAGGCTCGTTACCTGTAACAATGGCAGTCTTCCCCTGCAGCGTCACTGAGCTGGAGCACCTTGCTCCTCTGAACACACAGTAATACACCAGCACATAGAAGCAGAGAGCTGCTGCTACCAGGCACAGCAACACTGACATCACTACACTCAACTAATGACCGGAGAGTCAACTTCCTCTACAGCTGTTCCAGACTTTCAAAATAAACTATCTGTGGCCGAACAAAACATCGTTTACTGTTTGTTAAGCATGGAAATGCCCAAATTATTATTTTTAGATAAATTCAAAAATACAGCACTTTTTTTAAAGTGGCAAGATGATATATTTTAAGTTTACCTATATAAAGAATTTGCTTTGAAGGACAATCCATCTAAAACAGTTCAAACATCCGGTTGGGTTTCTTGGTTTCAGCGTCACTGAACCGCCAGATGTCGCCTTAGTAGTAACATTTATTACATTTAATACATTTATAAAGAGCAAGTACAATCCCTTCATTATTAATATTTAATTAATACAATAATTAATAATAATTCTGAATGAATTACTTTAAATACTTATAATTGTGTGCTTTTGTCAAGAGTGACACACCCTAAACCCTGCAGAGGTCGATGGGATGGGCAGTTCTGACTATATGGTTAATGTTTGTAATTACTCATCACTGCTTTGTCAAGTAACCAGGCCTACTGTGATGGATGTTCTTTTTTATTTAACTTTTTACAGTGAACAGACAAATTATATATGGAAAAAAAATAGACACAAAAAGAAGGAAAGCTTTAAATAAAATACATAATAAAATAAGATAGGCTACTGCAGGTAGAGGACTTCTACAGTAGAGGCTAATAACTAAAGTAGAGTAGTTTTGTGTGTGTGTGTGTGTGTGTGTGTGTGTGCGCGCGCATGCAGTAGTGTGTATTTGCACTGTATACATGGGGAGAGCACATGTGCAAGTGTATAGTGATGTCATTTAAAGTTTAATTCTTCACATACATGAGACCAAGGTATTATTAGGAGGATCATCACACCTGCTCAATCTGCAAACCACCAACGGCACAGTATTCAACAAGCTCTGAGAACTCACTGATTACTACTATCATCTTGCCACTTTTATAAAAAGTGCTGTATTTTGGCATTTATTTAAAAAATTAATAATTTGGGTACTTTCATGCAAAATAGACACAAAGAAGGAAAGCTTTAAATAAAATACATAATGAAATAAGATAGGCTACTGCAGGTAGAGGACTTCTAAAGTAGAGTCTAATAATAACTAAAGTAGTAGGAGTAGTTTTGTGTGTATGCAGTAGTGTGTATTTGCACTGTAGGAGACATAGTGATGTGTGCATTGAATGTGTGTGCAGAAGCATGTCACTTAAAGTTCAATTATTTATGTACATAAGGCCAAGGTATTATTAGGAGGATCATCACACTTGCTCAATCTGCAAACCGTCAACGACATTTACAGTATTCAAGAAGCTTTTGAGAATGCTGACTAATACTACTGCTATGCAGAAACAACTTAGGAGGAGTCTGTGTAACTTTACTGGGATCGGCTATTTGACATTGATATTCAGAATTATCCAGCCATGACTGTGCAAACACAAAGTATTACATAAAAGGACTTTACAAACACTACACTGTATTGATGAAAGTTGCTAAGTCATGGTGACAAAACCAACAACTGGCAGGCCTTTAGCTTATTAGGGAGGAGTGGAGTGGCAGTTTAAGGAGGTTGTGATCTGAATCACACTGGAAGAGTTCATTTGGATGACAGCTTTTTTTAATGTTACATTTAGTTTAACTTGAATTCTAATTGAGTTAATAGAAACTGTTTGTTTTTTTTACTGGCCAGCAGCTTTCATACTAGTTTAAGAGCTAAACCTTTATGTTAACTTTACACTTTTTAGCCTATAGCTAAGCTTTTCACAAAACAAGCACTAGAAAATATTGAGTCCAGTTCTAGATATTGTAATCCCTGTACAGTAATAGTGACATGTTTGAAGGAAACAACACCAAATTCTGTTTATAACATGATGACATCCAATGTCAGGAATCAGCTGTAAAGCTTTTGATGGTAGACCACACAATCTCTCAGTTCCCACAGATTTGTCCCATAGTTGAAGAAGTAACATTGGCTGAGAGGTTCATTTCGAGAGGTCGTGCAGGGTGGGATTCCTACTGTTATGACCTGCTCATGGGCCACAACAAAGGAGGGAGATGCACACCAAACTTGGCAATAACAGACTGAAATTTATTAAAGTAAGTTACGATGATAATTGCCACGAGGTGTAAAAGTCAGGATCAGTGATGAATGAGAGTGCATGAATGCAGTGGATAATGTGAGGTGAGTGTTGTCAGTGTAAACAAAAGAAGCAGCAAAGCTCGGTGAAGGGTGACGGGACCAACACACTGGCATCTGGGCAGACGGACTTCGATTTTATAATATTTTTTTAGCTCTACAGTTCACCCTATCTGTCGGTTGGTCCACAAAAATTTCCTCACCCTTTGGCGGCCACAGGCTGAAATTTGGCATGGAGGTCAAGTGTATGCGTGTGAAGGTGTCTTTGGGTTCATGCCAACTGGCAAAACAGGGGTGTGGCAGTGAGAGTGCACCTGTAACAAAAAGGTGCATAACTTCAAAACAGATTCACCAATCATGGCCTAACCCATTTGTATGAACGCATTATTGGAGATAATAACACTTGTGAACTGTGGAATTTGTAGTTGTAGGAAATAGTCACACAACAGTGTGTGTAACAGTAAATTTGAAGTCATAGAGAAAAATGCTTCAGGAGTTGCGTGCAAGTTATGGTTGGTTCTTCTCTGTGGGGGGGAGGGAGGGAAGGGGGATTCTGCTCCTGTGTATGTGAAGGTCAGCAGAAGGTCAGGAGTTCGATCCCCGCCTGTGGCAAGGATGGAGAAGTGCTTCAAGGTAAGGTCAAGGTAATGGACGGTTGTTAAACTGAGACATAATATCTGTAAAACAGTAAGGGATGGCAGTAAATGATATAGAATAGTAAAGAGAACAGTAGTAAAGAAAAGTTTTAAACCTGTACAGTGAACAGTGGTTAAATGATTAAATGAGAACAAGATCGTATCAGTCCCGTTCCCTTTCACAGTCCGCTGGGTGTAGTTACCATGTTCCCAGACTAACCTGTTGAACCAGAATCAGGGTTTAGGTGGAAAATGACCTAATCCCAATTTCAAATGATCGTAAGCCTTCTGCATTAAACAGACAGAGTGTAAAATAAGTCTTCCGTCTTCGGAGCCTCATTCCAAGAGTTTGATTTTGACAAAGTGAGGGAGTGGGTATGTTTGTTGTAGTAAGTGCCTCTGAGATGACAAATTAAACATTAACTACACTCTTGTGTTTGATTTAGTACTGGGAAAATTAAAGTTTGTGGCTATGCAAAGATGATGCTAAAGTTGACTTTTTTCCTTTATGCTTTGACAAATTGACATACAAACAGCCTTCTGCAGCCATGGAAGCAAGCAAACCAACTGGATCAACTGAGATAAAGTTAACATTAGATTCTACGTGACCTGAAAAGCCTCGGCACCTCTTTCTGTGTTCCGTGTGCGGCTGGATTATCAACGCAGCGAGTATTTGAGTCCTACATGTTATTCCTTTAAAACAAAACAGCAAAAAAGCTAAAACAAACAACATACAGTAAGATATTTTACATAAAAGAACAAACTACAGACTAACAAAAAAAACAAAATAAAACTAAATCAAACAATGAATTAGCAGTGTTCAGTAACAGGACATACTGTGGTCAAATAATCCTGTTTTTATACCCGTCCATGCTTATAAAATAATCTAGTTTAAAATGACTCTGTAGCTCACACCAAGATGAGAGTGTAAAAACTTTAAAAGCATTTTCAACAAGCTTAAGCAGCAGCTTTAGGTTTGCCCATTAGTGATCAATGTCAACAATACAGCCTTGTGACATTGCTTGCAAATAAGAGTACCAAACCACCAACTATTAGCTGCGGCTGTTTTTTTTCTCTCTTTAAAAAGACTCCTTTCAGAAGAAATGCGATGTCCCTCAAAACCATCCTCCAGGGAGAACTCAAAATGTCAGATGGATCTATGTCCCTGTTGATACTGAAGTTTGAATGATTCTCATTCATAACACCCTCGCAGGCACACACTCATACTGTACACATGTGAGATTCAGTGTGTGTCATCACTACAACGAAGACAACACTTTACATTTGAAAGGTCTTCCAGAAGCATTATGACTGAGCTCTTATGATTGCAGTGATATTTTTGAAGATACTTTTTTTAAATTTAGTCATTCATTAATTCATAAACATTCATTCGGGGCGGCTGTGGCTCAGAGGTAGAGCGCGACCAAATACAGAGAGATTCAGGCGTGCATAGGAACTGAGTAAAGACCCTCGCTTCCAGTTCTGTGCAGGAAGAAAAGAAGGTTCTTCAAGGTTTCTTAAAGGACCAGTGTGTAACATTTCGAGGGGTCTATTAGCAGAAATGGAATATAATATTCATAACTATGTTTTCATTAGTGTATAGTCACTTGAAACTATGAATCGTTAGCTTTGAATGAGCCCTTTATATCTACATAGGGAGCGAGTCCGCCATGTTGCTCCACCATGTTTCTACAGTAGCCCAGAACGGACAAACCAAACACTGACTCTAGAGAGAACCTTTTGCATTTTTACGTTACTTGAAGGCCACCAGAGCTTGTGAAACTGGGGTAACGTGAGCAGCAGAATGCAAAACCGTGGTACCACCAACCACCATCTGACTTTGTTGCTCCTAAAGTGGTGCTATGGTAAGAATGGCTTCTGAGCGAGACAAACAGCGTTTCCATGGTTTTGCACTCGGCGGCTCACGTTACCGCAGCCTTGGAAAGGGAGGAGTGAGTGGAGGGGTACCCAGTTCTGCAATTACCGACAGTAGACGGTGGTCGGCACACCCCCGGTTTGGTGAAACAGACAGGAGTACCAGCATGGGAGCAATGTAATGTACTGCTGTGGACGGGACAGCAGCATAACGTATTTTAGCCCTCTAAAAGAAAGGCTCACTAAAAAAAATCAATATCCATTTAAGTGTACGCTATATTTAGAATATTTTCACCGCTATATCTTGCCGTCAGACAGCCCTTTCTGACGGGGAACTGAACTGAAAGTGAAACTTATCTATGTTCTCCTCAAAGACGCCAGACATTGTAGCGACAGTATAGATAAGTTTAACTTTCAGTTTCGTTCCCTGTTGGAAAATATTCTAAATATAGCGTACACTTATCAAACTGATATTAGACTTATGTTTTGCTGCTACCCCCGTCAACAGTAGTATGTCACTTTGCTCCATGCTGGTACTCGTGTCTGTTTCTCGTGTGGGGGTTTGTAGGCAATACACTGACTATGGATAAGGCCCCCATACAACCCCACTTCAAAACACCCGAACTATCCCTTTAAAACTCAAAAATGTCCTTCTCTGGGTGTGGTTTGAATTGATTCACTAGACTGGCATCTGTCATCAGATAATTTGTTTTACATTGTTAAATTAAACATCTTCACCTTTTTCTAACACACCTTAACTCACTCTAAACCAGTGAAACTAGAAACCTTTCATGTCAAATAACCAGTGTGATCACAGTATAAGGTTGTAGTGTGTTCATGTAGGAACCCATCACGTGTTTATTTATAATGTGCATCAATAATTCCAATAGTTCCAATCAAAATCTCAAATCAAATCTTTACAATCAAATGTAAATTATTACAGTTCTAAGTTATCAGTTGTAAGCCTATCTGCGTGTGCATACAATATGCAAAATAATCACCAACATGAATGCTTAAGCAGTGCTGTATAAAACCTTTACCTTATATACCTGCCTTATCTTGCCTGCCAGGATATCTTCCCATAATTTATATGACCGAAACAATGACAAGCCAATATCAGGAATTTGATGGAAAGCTTTCTATGCGAGACCAGAGAGTCTCTCACTGAGCTCCCACAGCTTCTTTGCTGCAGCGTCATCCTTGGCTCTAGCATAGACTTCTCTTACAGTGCAGTTAGAGAAGTAACGTCCAGTGAGAGGTTCGATCCCCTCCTCAAGAGCACAGTGCAGGGTGGTCTGGGATCCCTGAACGGTGTTTTTGAAGAAAAATGCCACCACAGGCTTTAAGAGCATTTGGAATACTGAGCTGGTGTTCCTCGCCAGCTCAGTCTTGATAGCTCCTGCAAAAGCATAAAATAATGTAGATTTAGTTTTAGTGTATACATACTAAAATAAACACACACTTTATGCTCCTGTTGGTGTACATACAAAATACATTATAATTACATTAAAAAATTATTAATAAATATTATATTAATATTAATATTAATATTACAAATTAATATTGTCTTTCCCTCCACCCAAAAAGGGTCCTCGGCCATGCTAGCAGCCTAACATCAAGGGATCATCAAAGTCATTAGGATGCATCCTCTGGGGACCTGGATGTCTGGTCCAGATTTCATGGCAATCCTTGGTGGACTGACCAACCTACATTGCTATCCCTAGAGCAGGGGTCAGCAACCTTTACTATCAAAAGAACCATTTTAAGCAAAAAAAAGTCATAATCTTACGAGAAAAAAGTCATAACTTTACAAGAAAAAAAAGTCTTTATATTACGAGAATGAAGTCATAATATTACGAAAATAAAGTCATAATATAATGAGAATAAAGTCATAACTTTACAAGAAAAAAAGTCTTAATATTACGAGAATAAAGTCAGAACTTTACGAGAAAAAAGTCTAAAGTCATAATATTATGAAAATAAATTCGTAATATAACGAGAATAAAGTCAGAACTTTACAAGAAAAAAGTCGGAGTATTACGAGCATGAAGTCATAAATTTACGAAAATAAAGTCGTAATATTACGAGAAAAGAGTCATAACTTTATGAGAAAAAAAATAATTATGACTTTATTCTAATAATACTACGACTTTTTTTTTCATAAACTTCTGACATTCTTAATACTCTCATAATATTAGACACTCGTAATATTACGACTTTATTCCCGAAATCTCAGATTCATTTTTTTTCCTCAATGTGGCCCTAATACTCCGTCGTACCTTCGTATCATAGACCTACAACAACGATAAATAAAAATAAAAATGTAATGTATTCATTTCCACAAATTTTTTAAAAAATCCACAGGGAGCCACTGGTGAGGGGCTGAAGAGCCGCATGTGGCTCCGGAGCCGCAGGTTGCAGACCCCTGAACTAGAGCCTTGACACTCGTTGCATTGAACTGTATTAAACTTCCTCAAACACCCCCATCGTGCCCCATTTTATGAACCAGTGTAGTACAATTCCTTGTTTTAAAATCTTATTTCCCATCTTCTTTGCATTAGTTGAATGGTGACATAATCTGACTACTGACCTGGATGGAGGCAGTAGCAGGTGACCTTGGTTCCCTGCAGTCTCTTGCCCAGCTCATGGGTGAAGACGACGTTGCACAACTTGCTGTCGGAGTAGACCTGGAAACCCTCCATGAATGAGGTTCCCAGTCCCAGAGCTTTGTGGGTGTTCAGGCAGTCAAAATCAATTTTTCCCCAGTTATGTGCCATAGACGACACAGTGACCACCCTGCTGGGCTCACACTCCTTCAGCCGATCCAGCAGTAGGTTGGTTAACAGGAAGTGACCAATGTGGTTGACGCCAAACATCATCCCGAGTCCATCCTCTGTTCGACCCTGTAGGTAAATACCTGTAACAAAAAACATGGAGAGAGCTTAATCCTGTTTCCAGACATGGCAACATCAAAACAAGCAAGGCTTTAAACTATCTAATATCTGTGGAAGAGTATAATGATTCCTTGACAGTCTGGAGTCACAAGAACAGTCAACATGATCGTGATTTCAGAGAACTCGCATGTCTTCTATATCTTGCATTACGTACTTGCTGAGTTGACTATGACCCATTTCTGTCCAGAGGGGTAGACAAGCATACATTGCCTATCCTCCAGCAGACATGAGAAAACTAAGATCCCATCTCTGCACAGAAAATTGATTCAACATGTCACAGTCCCCAAGTGATCAAATTATAGCAGCTATTACCTATAAACTCAGTTAAAGGATCATTTCAGTTTATTACAACTTGGTCATATTCAAGAGCCAGGAACATGTAAACATTGCTATACAAAATTTGATAAGTCCAGAAGATCATACATGTTGTAAAGAAGCCATTACTTTAGCCAAATGATACGAACCACTTTATATCAAACTAAAAATGAAAATAATTACCCCCAAAATGTCAGGAATAAACCCTCACTGCACAAGAAATCTGTATGCTATATAAATAATGGCTAGAAAAAAACAAAAAGGTGCAATAGATTATATATTAATTAATATTAATATAGCAAACATCTAACTATAAAGCAAGGAATCTCTGTATGTCTGTCTGTCGGTCTGTATATGGGTGTGTCCTTCGCATATTTCGAGAACCATTCATCCAATCTACTTCACATTTGAGGGGTGCATTGCTGGGGACCCAAAGACATGCAGTGTCAAAGTTGGTGCAATTTGGACATGCTACACATTCAATATTAATAAACTTTAAATAAACAAGTGATGGCGCTCTGTGCAGCAGCGGGAGTGGGGCTTCAGGGCTATGCGGACTGAGTCGAGCATGTCGTCTGCAGCTGGCCTTTACAGGCCACACCTCATTGACTACAGTTCATTTTTGCTGCTGAATATACTAACGTTAACGCATCACTTCCGGGGACCAAGAAATTGGCCCATTCTGAATGGGTAATCTAACGTTAGTTCAAGCTACTAAACTGCAGAGTCAACATTAGCATCATCATATATGACTCAGCAGCTGTGGTAATATCTAAGTACTGGTTTGCTGAGTTTGTTAGAAAAACACTTAAAGTACACATTAATACATTTTTCATATAGGTTCATATCCATAATAAATATAAATATGTAGAATTGTTGTACGCATCAAAAGTTTTTTAGACACTTATTTTGAGCATGTAAACCAATGCCCTATGTTTTAAGTAATAGGACACTTTTAATTAAACCATCTGAGGTGCATCAGTAATCAGGGACTACTGGATAAGAATGAGAGCAGGAGCTGTCAGAGGAGGAGAACTCAAGGAAAGAAGGCTGTGGAAACTAAGAGTGACACTCCTGCCTGATGTCTCTTTCTTTCTCCAGGAGGACCACAGTCCTTAAAGGGACTATTTGTAACTTTCAGAATTGCTTATTAACAGCGACACCTGTGGCCGTGAAAACAACGAAAGTCAGCGTCGAGCTTGCGCTTGCTCGCTCTACATAGACATGAACGAGTATCGCTCAAAACAGTGAGGCGACAGACGTCAGCTAAAACCACATTGTAATGTTAGCTGACCAGACGAAGGTCTCTCCATGAACATGATTTAGATCTGATCTTAGTGTTGGCTTTTCCTGCCTCAGCGCAGGCTGATGCAGCGGGGCTCTGCAGCGTGTCTCCCTGCTCTCTCCGCCCGCAGCGGGAGAGAGCAGGGAGACACTGGCACCCGGTCGGTAACGAGACGGTAACGTTACTTGCTGAGGAGCTCCGTCACTTCACAAGACACGTGAAACCTCTGTTGGTCTGGAGGAGCTGCAGTATTTATTTCTGCACAAACGTCCACTGAACATTCACTAGATATTCTCAGAGCTAAACTAACTCTTCTGCAGTGTGGAGTGAGCATGCGTTCACGTCTAGAGGTGGAGCGAGCTGAGCGAGAACGCACGCGCTGTCTGAGTGAAGGCAGGCAGGCAGAGGAGGAGAGGCAGCGGCCACACTTGAACGCGCATATGCGAGCGCGCATGTGTGGCAACCCGCTACATTTATACGCTTAAATGTTACAAACAGTCCCCTTAAAGAAAAGGAAAGTGACTGCCCTGATCCAGGAAGAACCTAAGTTTCCTTTACACCCCTTCCCTTTTTCCTGACAGTTGATAGAGACAAGTATTTTTTTGGTTAATCCATCCCTGTGTGCCAGTCTAGTTTCTCCTCCATTACCACAGTATATATTCAATTAATGTTTCATATCTTTCATATCATGATAACGACGTTCAATGTACCAAGGTGATCTTACCTTTGTCACAAACAAAGCTGAAACATTTACAACTGCTGCCCACATCATTAGTAGGATAATAAAATGATCTTTCTGCATTAAACTTTGAAGTTGTTGTTAAAATAAAACTGTAAATGAAGCAATGAAGACAGATAAGGATGTAAACCTCTAAAACAAGGGTTTCTGATGCTGTGCAGGTTAATGATCACTGCGATGAACTGATGATCTAACCTGCGTTGTTGATGAGGATGTCCAGTCTGGGTTCAGACTTCAGAAAGGTCTCAGAAAAACTGCGAACAGACTTGAGACTCCCCAGATCCAACGGCATGAACACTACCTGATTACTGCCACTCTCCTGTGGGAGATATTGAGCAGTATTAGCACACTGAATGAGAAGTTGAATATAAAATAAAGATGCACTGTGAAATTTTGGAATACAATTGTTTGTTATCAATTGTTTCTTAATATCTGTGTGGCCACATGGCTATCTAGGATACTTCCCCAAAAAGTGTTGTGCAACAGTGTTTTATTAGAGTGGACCAGCAGACAGAGTAATATCAGCTACCATCTACCTCTGCTGCTAAAAATATGCTAAGTATTAACATTCTACACACAATAACATCAGCACAACATCATTATAAGCAACTCATAAGCTTACATAATATGACCCACAAGCTCTTCAAGAAGGTATTTAGGATAGAGACGCTTCTCTTGGGAGAAGAAACGGAGCATGATAGATTTCTACTCACCCTCTTCACTTCCTCAAGAGCAGCCTCTCCTCTCTGCTTACTGCGACAGGCTAGAATCACTCTGGCTCCTCTTTTTGCCAGATCTATGGCTGTAGTCTTCCCGATGCCTGTGTTGCTGCCTGGAGATCAAAAAAATGAGAGACACAGGTGATGGGGATGTCACTCCTTTAAGTTGATGCAATTAAATCCTAGTGCAAGGATGATAGTCCTTTTTTTCATGATGGAAATTGTGTTTATTTACATTAATCATGTTAGTATTGAGATTTCACGGGATCACTCAGTGTTGACCTGTGCTGGTGTCAACTTAATGCGGTTGCAAGTGCACAACGCATGCAAGAGTAACTTACATTTTAGCTGCATGAAAATACATCACCAAATCTAACGCACAGAACAAACATATAGTATGCCTGGAGGACAGAATACTCCCCACCTGGCCTGTTGCTCACCTGACGTTGACTTAACGGCAACAGGTGTCGCTGTTAACAAGCAATTTCTGATTCTTACATAGAGCCCCTTTAAAAGAACTTTTCTGGGCTGTACTTTTGTCACCCATTTCAAAGTTGATGATGGAATCTCCTTCATATTAGATGACAACTGTCTGATTTTTAATTCAAGAATATGAGGACTTTGTTATAAACCTGATCTGATACGTTGCTACATCCCCTAAATCTTATTTTAGCCCTTTACTTTCAAATTCTCTATTTTATATTCATAAAGTTTTGTTTTCATGTAGAGTTGCAGTCACAGTGTGCATGCAACTGAAATCACTGGGAAGCTATAAAATGTGCTGTATATATGAGCTTTTTCTGCACGCATAATTTCTCGAAAGTAGTGCACACATCTAATCAATAGTCTATAATGGCTATGACTTCTGCCACCCCGATGACGCAGCAGTCTACAAAAAAAGAAGAACCTTTACTCACCGGTCACAATCACAGTTTTCCCATCCAGCCTTTTTTTACTTGTGCACCGCTTTCCCTTCACCACAACATGACGGTAAATGTAAGCAATACCTATTACTACACCCACGGTCACCAGAAGACAGACAGTGGACATTGTTCAGGCCTCAGTTGCTCAAACCATACTGGCTGCAGTCTGGCTTTCAGAGCGAATTTATGCAATGAGGCAAACAACCTCAACCATTTCCTGCCTGGGCGTGACAATGTGGTCTCAAGATACAGATAAGTTTAAACATGTTAGTAAAATGCATTTCAACTTTGTTCGACATTTTAAGGAAAGTTCAAAGTGAAATCAATATTATAATGCAGTCCATATTTTGTTTAACCATCATGGACACTAGCAAAAGATGTGTTGTGGAGTAATGCTGTGTTAAATCAAAGATAATGTCTGGCAAAGGACTTCTCCTCTCCTGCCCATCTAGCATCATTTAATAGGAAAGCAGCACCACCTGCAGTTGCAGACCTGCATTTCTAGACCTGCAGGTGTAGACACAGAGCTTCTATTTTTGCTGCTTGTAGGCAGTATATTTTTGGCATCATTTGGCAAAAATGTCATAATAACCTTTCAGCATATTGTAATTCAAGTGTTCTGAGAGAAAACTAGACTTCTGCACCTCCTCATGGCTCTGTTTTCAGGCTTTAAAACACCTAGCCAGTGATGGGAGACTTTGACCAATCACAGGTCATTTCAGAGAGAGAGCGATCCTATTGGCTGTGCTCCGGCTGGTGGGCCGTGCTTGGTATTTCCTCAACAGATCTCAACATGGCTGCCGGGTCACAAACTTTCTAATTTTACAGCTAAACAGTACACAACAAGATGTTTCTGAAAACATTTGAGGAGAGAAATAGGCATTACAGTAAAAGAATATTGATTCATATTTGATCAGCGCTGCCTCGTTTGTCCGTTTGATTGGAGTTTGCGAGTGATTGACAGCCCTGCATAGACAGCAGATGGACACCAGACTCCAGCTCTGACTGGTTGTTTTCCTCCGGTCTGTGAAATCTTGCAGCTATCTAATCAATAAAAGTTAAAGCTGTACTAATCAATATTTTCATCTTGGATTAAATGACTATGGGTAATGTGAAAGGTGTCACAGAGCCACAGAGAATTGTCACCAACTTTGGTTCACTCTCACCGCTCCAATTAAAAAAAAAAAAAAAAGCAGACAAAGGAACACAGCAGAGCACTTAGCAGCTGAATAAACAGATTTTTTTTTCCTCAGAAGTTGGTGCAGACCAAAACAGAGCTAAAAGGAGAGCAAATATTGGACTTAAATTGATCATACAACAACACAGCGTAAGGAAAATTGTGTTAGCTGTAGGCCATTTTGGATCTGTTTCTTGGATCCGTGGGTGAGAGGGAGAGGATGCCCCAGGGGAGGCAGCTGCTCGTTGACACAGACAGTGGATTCGTGGCTGTTAATGCCTCTGGGACTTTTAACTTTTGAACATTTTAATCCTCTTAGTTTGTTTAAAGGATTTTTATTCCATGCAAACATTTGCCCAATAAACAGATAACCCCCCAGAAACTTTCCCTAAATGTTCCCGTTGGTCATATTTTTCACAACCGTTACCATATTTTTGTAAAACCTTTACGGAACCTCTGGGTAACATTTCCTGCAAGTTCTCAGAAGGTTATTTTTGAAAAACATTTATAAAAACTTCAGGCAACGTTCCTTGGATCTGTAAAGGTTTGTAGTTTTTATCATAAAAGACCTTCTGAGGATTTTCATGGAACATTTCCCAGAGGTTCCGTAAAGGTTTTAAAAAATAACCCTCTGGAAATGTTCCTGTATAAACCTTTAGAGAACCTCTAGGAAAAGGTGCAGTGTGTAGGGATTTGGTGGCATCTAGCGATGAGGTTGCAGATCGCAGGGTCCTCTTCACGGAGCCAGTCGCCATGTTTTCTACAGTAGCCCAGAACAGACAAACCAAACACTGGCTCTATATAGGACCATTTGCAGATTGCAACCTCACCAATGTGAAGGTGACCGATGCAAAAACGTGAAAACACACAATGGGATTTTTCCACTGGGTTTTGGATTATTGCAGAAAACAAACTCTGTGTGCAAATACACATTAAGATAATCTCCACAAATTAACACCCTTTATGATTTTTGAAACGTAAAATGCAATCACCAGAAGACGTAAAGGAATAAATGTTTTCAGAAATATCGTGTAGTGGACTGTTTAGCTGTAAAATGAGAACGTTTTAGAGCTTAACAGTACACTACAAGATGTTTCTTAAAACATTAGAAGCGAGAAATAGGCATTACAGTAACAGAATATTGATTCATATTTATTTTTATTTTTATTTATTTTTTCTGGTTCAAAGTCTATTTATTGGTATTCTGTACAAAATCCAATAAATCACAGAAATAATTGTATAAACAAATTATCCCCCATCCCTATAACAATATTACTGTACCATAAATAAGCAGAATTAATTTCATAAACAATTACATTTATACATATAAATTAATTAAATCCAATAGAAACATAAACGAAACATATAAAAAAGGAAAAAGGAAAGGACCAAAAACACTAAAGATAAGTAAATTAAAAATAATAATAAATACATTTAAAAAAAAAACAACCTGTGTATAAGTTGTGAATTATATGTAATAATATATAATAATATGTAATATATGTAATTGATTCATATTTGATCAGCGCTGCCTATTTTGACCATTTGATCTGAGTTTGTTTCTAGTTTTACTAGAGAAGTTTTTAACTTAAATTTGGCTCTATCATAGTGTTTACTAGTGCCCTGATTTTGTGCATGAGACATGATGATTGAGATCATATGTACAGTGATCTTAGAAGGTGCACATTTCTATGAGTGTGTGTGTATGTGCATGTGTGTGCATGCATGTGTGTGCATGTTTAACCTTGTGCTGCTGCAGCCTTTTCCTTGATCTCGCGGCATTTGCATCGTATCGAAAGTGACATGGAAATGTCACCTCGTAAGATTGCCGTCGTGACTCTTTCCTAACATTGACCAGGATGCCCTACACTCAAACATGACACCAAACAGACATCAGATCAACGTAAAAAGGGTATGCATGTCTGAAATAGGTGATATTTTACTGCATTCTCAGTCAACGCGAGACTACACTAAACAGAGGGGCTCGAAAAACCCGCGAGTCTCGCGAGAGTTGACCAGCTGTTTAGTCTGTTTTTTTAGCCCTGGTGCTTGTCGCTCTACACGTGGGGAGGAGAGACCGACTTTCTAACAGGGACACGTTTGAAATAAAAACTCACATTATCAGTATTGCTCTCATCGTGGCGGCACCGAGGACTCTAAAATACTGTAAGTAAACCAAAAACAACACTCTGGGAGCGCATTTATTAGCCATTATACCATTCAAAGCATATATAGCCATATGCATGCATGCATGCTTCACACAGCGTGACTTAGTTCAAAATCAACTCACAGGGGGTGCAACACAAAACAAAAAATCCCATTCATTGACATTTCCACGCGTGTCTGCAGGCTGTCTGTGTGGTGGTTTACTGTGTGACCGGCTGAGTGCAGTAATCTCCATGTCATTGAACACATCTTCCTCTGTAACTTAACAGTCAGCACACTCACACACAGCTAGCCTCTCTCTTCTCCATGTTGTGTAACTTAGATTACACTAATTCCTCTTCTCCTGCGGGCTCTGTGCATGCACTAACAACGGGATCATGTGTCTTGGATGGTAACAAATGCTTGCAGGTTGTCAGAAGTGCAAATGCAACTTAAGTTAGTTGTCAGTAGGCCGGCTAGTGAAGCTAACACGCAGGTCTGAGGCCCATGCAGGCAGGACAAGAAGCACTACAGGATCGTCCTTAAACCCTGCGTCAGTCTGGGACGAGCCCTCCTCACTACTAGTGTACATTTGGTTGCGTTTAAAAGCTGTGTGATGCATTGCCTTTTATGTTGTATAATAAACTCTAAAGTGGCCCTCATACACGAGGCTTTAATGGTGCAATCAGCTGATATTGATATTAAACCTTGACAGTTTTAATTCATGTTTAGCATTGTGTAACCAAAATGTGCGAGGCTAGCCTGCTAACTTCATACTATCCTGCACTGCGGCCTCCCAACCAACCAGCCATGCTTTTATTCATAGTAGAGTAGCGTTAGGTCACAACCACCTTCATGCTGTAATGTTACGCCAGACTCCATGCAATTATCTGTGAGTTCAGACTCTCGGGCTTACTGTCAAAACGGTGTGCGTTGGAGCACCGGATTTAACTCCTCATGTGGATGTTCACGGTCTTCTGATAAATTCGGCATTCAAATGAAACACCTAGTGGCTCGTATTTAATCACAGTTTGTAATAAATAGTTGTCATTGAGCGCTAACTTTCCGCCTACACGTTTTGTTTGTTTTTTCTTCCCAAAGATTAGTTGTACTATGTTAAGCTAAAAGGGCACGCACAAACCAGTGTTAACGCTATTGCGCTATGCAAAAGGTAACAAAAGACTGAATTAGGAGGAAGATAATCCATATTTGTGATAAGGTTATGCATAACGCAGCTTGTTAACCCCAGTTGTAACTCACTGAGAGGACGCGTTAAACTAGCAGGTTTCTGAGTGCAGTCTGGCGTGTGCTCTTTGTACCTGCTAGCTAGCTAAGCTAACTAGCAAGCTAACAAGCTAATGCCATTAGCCGTGTCTATGTTGTGATGAAATGCTCATAACGTTACACGACGGGGTTTTTAAAGATAGATAGTATTAATTAACACACAGCACATGTTTATTGTGAGTTATGCTGTCATATTGTGGGTTATATTAGCACGTAGCTAGCTGACATGGTTTGACATTAGGAGCCATTGAAAGTTGGTACAGTGTATAGTGTAGTAGACAACCAGGTGAGTCAAGGTGCACATTATCTCGGTGCCATGGCAACAATAAGGCTAGTTAATCACAACTTGGACTCTAGTCCTGTATGTTTAGTCTGTGCTATCTTTTGGCCAGGCTGCATGAAACATTAGACAGTGTAACAGACACTCACACAATGCCCACATGGGGTTATTTAATGGTTATAAAATGTCAACCTTAAGCATTCCCGGTTAAACCCACATGTCTGCGAACAGTGTGAACTAATTACAGGTAGTAGTTTCACAGGTGTGCACTACAGTCTAGTTGTCAAATATAACTAACCAGTTGATTGTTCTTATTGGTGGTAACATAGTCATTTTCAGACACTGCACTAACCTGTCCACATTCAAATTACTAATCAAAACTCACCTTTTTAGAATTGCTTTTAATGTGTAATTAATATTGTTTTATATCTTTTTTATGATCTTGTTTTATGTAAGTTGGTCAATCAAAACTTGACTTTAGCCGTGTACGTTAACTATCTTTTGGCCTGGCTGCATGACACATTAGACAGTGTGACAGACACTCACAGGTCCATTGAAATGTTACCATAATGTTGCATGAACGAGGGCCACTCTATAATTCCTACATGTGTGGTAATGGTTATACAATGTCAACCTTAAGCATGTGGTTTCCTGTTAACCCCACATGTCTGCGAACAGTGTGGGCGAATTAGAAAGTGCAAGTTTCACAGGCGTACACTACAGTCTAGTTGTCAAATATAACTAACCAGTTGATTGTCCTTATTGGTGATAACATAAAATCATTTAGTGCGATCAGGCATGTACCTTTTGGAGGGGAAATTAAATTCTGAAATATGACAGTGTGTCACGTTAGTATAGAGTGATATGAACGATTAGACAGTGTAACAGACACTAACACAATTCCTACATGGGTGGTAATGGTTATAAAATGTCAACCTTAAGCATTTGGTTTCCGGTTAAACCCCACATGTCTGTGATCAGTGTGAAGGAATTAGAAAAAAATTCAAGTTTCACAGGTGTACACTACAGTCTAGTTGTCAAATATAACTAACCAGTTGATTGTCCTTATTGGTGATTGTAACAATAGGATTGTTTTTGTTTAATAATAATAATATTGGTCACTGAGTTTAAGTTAAGGCAAGTGATATGTTAAAGAGTAAGGTACTTTACTTCAAAGAAAAAAAAAAGAAAAGATGTAACAATAGGATTGTTTTTTGTTCCTAGTTGATGTTGTTCTGGGGGAACTGTTAGAGTGTGACACAGACCAAAGTAATGCTAGCCAGAGCTGAGTTAACATGTGGACTGTCGTACTGAATAAAGTCACGAGTAATCAAGTGCAATGCTTTAACCGTCCATTCTGTATGGTTTATGAAGAACAGAACAGATTGAAACAGTGATAACGTAAAGTCATTTTAGTGCGATCAGGCACGTACCTTTGGGGGGGGGGAAATTAAATTCTGAATATGACAGTATGTCACGTTAGTATAGTGTGTTAGTATGAAAGCTGTGTGGCAGCTCTGTATCCATTTTGCAAGCTGCTTAGGGTTGCCTGTGCTCAACACGTTGTAGGGATTGTAACATGTAAATAAAGCCTGACCACTCCCCCTATGTGAACCCAAGGTCACAGTCTGAATATTGACTTTAAGGGTCAAGAAAAGCACCCAACGGAACGCCGGTTTGACCTGTAAGAGGAGCTCTAGATTAGTTTGACTGCTGAACTGCTATAGTAACCTTGTCCAAGGTGATTGTAGTGTGGGCCACCATTTCATAGGCACATTATACAGCTTACAGTATACAGGCTCATTTCTGTTTGATTTAGTTTAATATGGAAAGATTTAATCTGTTGATTTTTAAAATTGTATTGTACATTTATACATCACAGGTGATATTATCTGTTGCAAAACTGAACCGGCTGACTTATCATGAGCGAGGTATACAGTGAGCATGTGACTCACCTTTGATCGCATATGATTCTATTCTTGTAATCTCGGGGAAAGTCCATTTTTACTTTTCTGCTTGATATAGAAATGTGTAGGCTACAGTTCTATTAATTTCTTGGACAGGCTTTGTTTTTAAGTGCCCTGCAAGTCTCTAGTTATCGCAGTAAATAATTTGATGAATAATGAAAGCCAGAGCAGCAATTTGAGTGAAGGCAATCTAAATTTGATTACAATGATTTGACCAAGTTCAGTTGGATTGTGATGTAAAATAGTCATGGTCCATTTTTTTTTTTTTTTTAAATTAAATAAAGCTTTCTTTGAGGAAAAGCAAGTATTTTGATGATTAATCAAAGATTGGATCGAGTATGAACCTTTTATTGGAGATTCAGCAGTTCAATTATTGATATAATATTAAACTGCATGTCGTATGGAATTTTAGTTGTCATCAAATTTGATGTATTATAATTGTTTGCCCTTTGCATCTACATTGTTGTGCTTTTGCTTTTTCATCAAAAAAGTGGGCATGCAGTAACAGGCAGTGCATTTTTAATATTCTTCCTGCTACAACATCTAACGGCAACCTTTTGTTTGGAAAAAAAAAAAATAAAAAAAAAAAATAAAAAATCTGCATTGTCCTTGTCAATGTGTCCTGCTTGTTTGATTTTCAAGCAATAGAGCTTATTGGAGCGCACAATGCTTTTTGATAACTGACTTTCAGTACTTGGACGTCTGAGCCGCCTTGAATGTACCACTATATAATCTCTTTCATTGAGTCATATCATCATGATAATCACACATACATAAATATGAGGGAATTAATTCCGTAATTTTATGAACATCTCATAGCTGCTAAAACTCTGTGTGTTTTCTCCCTAATTTACCAGCCTTGCTGCAACAACCTGTAACATTAGTTCCTATTGCTAACACTATAGTCATTTTGAGGGAACTGATTGAGTAAATTATGTGCAGTGTGCAGAAACTATTATATCAAATGTACAAATATCAGATGTTTACAGGATTATGTTTGAAAAAAATGGTCGGGGGTAACGTTTTTAAGAAACATACAGAAAGTTTGTGGGTAAATTTATCCATTTGAAATTGTCTAGCAATTTTATGCACTTGTAAAAAAAAAAAAATCAAATCATTATGTGTTGATGGTGTAGTCTGATGTGTTGATGGTGTAGTCTTTCCCACCTCTTTGGAAATGAATATTCATTCTGTGCATTATGCAAGACGAGAGCCACAGCAGCTCTTTCTGTTGTTACTTAATGTTGAAAGTATATCCCAGTACTGCTGCTGGCCTGCAGAGGGCCAGCAGTTGATTATGTAGAGCAGGTGGGAGTGCCAGCAGCCATAGAGGTCAAAAGTCATATATATTTATATATATATGTATATGTATACGTGTGTATGTGTTTGTAGCTACCAATGGCAGCCGTGTCTGGAAGCAGGGCAGGATATGATTGAGTCACATCCAGACCATGTGATGCATTCCTCCTGGAGGAGGCAGAGGCTTTGCCAGGTTTGTTAAGGAAAGGCATGTGCACATGTCCTTTTTTTAACATGGACAGAGAGTCACCTCCTGTTAGGCCGCACACCAGGAACTGGGAATGCAGAGGGCTGTTCCAGTGTCTTCAGCTGGGGCGGATTTCCCAAGTACAAGCTGACCATTTTGTAACTCTTAACAGCCGGGACAGACGGGGAGCGCGTGAGCAGTGCGTGACGGCTGTCTCGCTGAACTGTGTCACCCGTTCGGTGTCCACACCAGCAGCGTTTCTGCTATTAGTGCATTTTACAAGTTTTAGGACCTAATGATTTAAGTAAGTTGATTTACCTAAAAAAAAAAAAAAGTTAGTTACAAGCGTCTCTTTCCCAATGTACAATATTGAATCGTAACCCTTGTATCGTTATACGTATCATATCTTCAGATTCTTGCCAATACACAGCATTGCAGTTCAAATTCAGCTTGTAATCAATAAAGATCCCAAGGTACTTGTAGTTGTCTACGGAGTCTACCACCTGTCCTTTTGATGATAGTATTCTGAGGGATTGAGGGTTGATGCATAAAATCAATTGAAAAGTTTTTGTTACATTTAGTTGAAAGAATGCACTGTAACACCACTGTACAAAGTCATTAACGACAGGACTGTGGCTGTTGCACGGAGGAGACTGACTATGACAGAATCATCAACAAACTTTAAAATTAATCTGTTGTCATGGCGGCTCGTCGGTGTACAAAATGTAGAGGAGCGGAGAAAGGACTCAGCCCTGAGGCAAGCCCCGTGGATGAGGACAATTCCCCTGACATGCATCCATTCACCCTCACTCTGAGTTTGGTTTGTTAAGAAATAACGAGGATCCAGCCCACAATATTATATTAATAATATAAATCTAAACCAAAAATTATTGATAAGCTTTATCTATTAAAATGTGAGGTTGGAATGTATTAAAACAGATGAGAAATTCATAAATAGCCGCGTGGCACTGCCTTCAAGATTAAAAACAAGGTTAAGCAGAGTGGTGGTAGCGTCTTCTACCCCTCGCCCAGTCCTGGACGCAAACTGTAATGGGTCAAGCAGGTGCTCGGTGTTGGTGCGAAGTTGTCTTTTTAACAGTTTTTCAAAGGACTTCCTGACTAGGGAAGTCAGAGAAACTGGCCTTAAAATCATTAAAAACCTCGGGATGATTGTTTTTGGCCACCAGGATAACTATAGACTGCTTCCAGCTGATTGGCACCCTCTGCTGGTTGAGTGACAGTTGAAAAGTGTAGTGGAAGATGGGGGGTCTAATTGTTCTGAAGAAGAGGAGAGCAGCCGGCTATTTATGTTGTCAGGTCCTGGGCTTTTTCTACCTTTGGTGTGTTTTAAAAGAGTAGGCTGCAGAGTGAGCATCAAAGGGGGTTTGTTTTTTCAGTTCTAAAATATCATTACTCAAATCAAGGCTGTCAAACTTAAGATAAAACTCTAAACTCCTTTTCCAGCTGTTTGTCGGATTTAAAATCATCAAGAACAACCTTAAAGTTGCTTTTTTTTATTTGACCATCCCAGGGAGAACCCAAATTATTGTTGCAAAGTTCTCTTTCTAACTTCTCCTTGTATTTGTGTTTTGATCTCCTTTTTTTTTCCACTTTTTATCTCTCTCACATTCATGGCTCGCTTTCTTTCTAGATACACTTCCAGACACTTGTTAGGGATTACATTATCTTCACAGAACGTCACATAGCAGCTGACATCAGTGAGCTCATCAATGTCAGTACAGGACTCCTTAAACATGTCCCAGTCCGTGCAGTCGTAGCAGCCCCGCAAGCTGCAGATGGAGTTATCTGTCCAGTTCTTGGTCTGTTTCATGAGGACTTTGCCCCTCCTCCAGAGCGGTGCAATACGCAGGGATGAGCTGCATGCAGTTTGTGCGCACATGAAAAGTACTATATTCATTTTGAACATGTAATCAACAAGCAGATCCAGCAGACCAGTTTTCCCAGATTTGACATCCATTTTTTTCCCAGTATAAACTGTCCCTCAACTAATACAAATGTGTGTGTCTTTGTAACTTTCAGGTGTAGCTGTTAGTGTCCTGAGGAAATGCCACTGAGGTTTCGTTCTGTTGTGCCCTACACACTACCCGGAGTCCTTGCACTGATTGGCTGGTGGTGGTACATCTCACGGAAAAAAGAGCGGTCCATCAGCCATGACAGCCCAGAGGGGGCTCCAACTGCTATGGGCCTTAGAGCATCTCCAGCAGAGGGTAGCAACGGTTTGGTTGAGAAAGGCACTGTATCCCCCACAAATGACACAGAAAGCCCCACCCACAGACCTCCAAAGGTCAGTAACCTGGGAACAGAACATGAAAATATTTCCCAAATCCATGTCCAGGACACTGAAGCAGCACCTTCCCTGAAACAAAGTTCTGAAGAAGCTGCCCCTCACCTTGGCAGAGTAAGACAAGAGGAAGTCCATAAACCCTCAGTCTCGACTCTACCGTCACCTGGCAAAGAAGACAGCCTACAGCTGTCATTGAAAGACCCAGAGAAAAGCTCAACACCTGCCTCGGTAAAAGAGCTGGAGAAACACCTAGTCAAAGAGCCAGCCACAGTAGAAGAGGTCATCTTGCCCTGCCAGTCTACCAAAGTCACCAGCTCCTCCCTCACAACAACACACCTTTCTGATTCAGAGAGGCCGGAGCCAGAAGGGGAAGTTGCAAAGCACTACAGCACTGTTAATACACAAGATGAGATGGGTGTTTGTGCAGTCACCTCAGCCAAAGTGCAGAGAGGAATCCCATCAGAGGCCAACTCTCTAGAAACACCCTCTTCAGCCCAGGATTTCCACCAACACATTCTAACCAGCACACCTATCCCCCTGGCTCTGATCTCCACGGTCCAAGACTCCGCCACCACGTCGGAGACCCCGGATGACATCCAGGTACACAGTGGCCGTGGAGAGGAACAGGATCTGGAGCTTCTAGCAGCTGGACTCATAACTGAGGTCATCTCGGCAGCCACCCAGGAGGTCCTCGGTGTCACCAGCTGCCAGTTCATAGACAACAGCCAGCCCAGCTGCAGTAGCAGTACGCCACTGGCTAGCGGCAGACTATGCTCCCAACAGGAGCCAATCGCAGCAGCACAGCAGCACCGCCATCTATCGACAAGCCCCTCCCAGAAAGGCTGCGAGTCTAGAGAGGCCACGGAGAAGGAAGAGTTTGGGATGCCTAATGGATGCTCCTCGGCTCCAGCATGGGAGCCCGTTGAGGTCAGTCACAGGGTTCATCAGACAAACCATGCCCAGAGAGGCCACTGGCTAGCACCATCGCACCAAGCAGCACTAAGCACCCCTTCGCTAAACGTGAAAGCGAAAGGGGGGGACGAAGCAGCTGCGTTGGCCGACGACTCGGCCTGCAGCACGTGCCACTCTGAGGACGGCATCAGCAACGAGGACGTCCAGAACAGCACGTTTGACAACCAAACGGATGTGATCCAGGTTACAGACTTGTCAGCAGGAGAAGCCACGCAGCCTCAATCACTGGTTGAGACTACTGCCACGGAGGCATCGGTGTTGGCTGAATCTGGAGACAGCTCTGTGGATGCTGTGTGTGAGATAAAGAGGCTAAATGGATTGGGCCTGAGGAATGGAGCTCATGGGACGTGTGACGTGGAGACGGACCAGTCTGGAGGTGAGGCATCGATCTGTTGATTCTTGGTATTGGTGTAACACGTGCTGCTGAGTACAACCAGACCGTTACTGGATTTCCTTAAGCTGATATTATAGTGTAAAAATTGGACAATGATATATCGATCAATGGCAATCCCTTAGATTTAAAAAAAAAAAAAAATGTTTAGGGCTGCCCCCTGAATGCCAATGATGGGAATCATCAGTCGAGAAGCCCCCAAGTCAAATTTGTCATCAGTGCATGTCATTTTTACACAGAGCAACACAGGATAAGGGCATGCCAGGATATAATCTTTCACAAACGGAGTCTTGTCTCCAAAATGAGTGATTACTGAAACGGAGGAGGCATTGTGACATGGAACAGCACAGCTTGTTTCAGTCAGCAGTCCGGCAGGAGATGCTCTGTGGTGCTCTAGGATTTTATAAGTGAACTTTGGCCTGTATGCACACTGTGTTGAAATGTGATGTTTTCACATCGCAGATGATGAGTGAGAGGGCTGCTCCAAGGAAAGCCTGAGCCAGCCCTAACTATAAGCTTTATTAAAGAGGAAAAGCCTACTCTTAAATGTGGAGAAGGTGTCTGCCTCCCGGGCTGAAACTGGGAGCCGGTTCAACAGAAGAGGAGCTTGATAGCTGAAGGCTCTGGCTCCTATTCTACTTTTGGAAACTCTAGGAACCTCAAGTAACCCTGCTGCATTCTGTGAGCGCAGTGCTCTAGTGGGGTAGTAGGGTACTATGAGGTCTTTAAGATATGATGGTGCCTTATGGGCTTTGTAGGTGAGAAGGATTTTCTATTCTATTCTTCACAATAAAAGCCCTTCTGTGGAAATAAAGATTTTGCCCTCTGAACTTCTGGAAGATTTTGAATGTGACACATCTGCAGGAAGTGTTGTTTTCATTAACAGCACTTAACTTAACATCTAGAGGAAGAATGAAAAGAGTATAAATGATTGGAATAGATAAATGGAGGAGACTAGTACTTCTGCAGAGGGAATACAAAGAAGTGATGAGTATGGCATGACAACTACAGTGTACATGCTAAGTAATAGAGCCGAGCGATACACGATTTTTGGGGCAGTATCTGTGTGACCAACCTCAGTACAGAATCATTACAAAAACAAAACAGAAATCCTTCTGCAGTGCATTACAAGTGAGTTGTAATCTACAAAAATACAGTTTTGTTACTGTCACGCTTGGTTCTCTCCTCTTTGTTTTTTTTCCTCTGATCGCTGTGTGTCCCTCGTGGGTGTCTTTTTCCTATTGATAGACTTCACAGGTGTATTTTGGCTTGTATAAGTCCATGGTGTGCTATTCCTGACAGAGTTGCAGTGTGTGTGAACAATTAAGACCAGGGAAACATCAAGCAACAGCCCACTTGTTCATATAATAAACTCAGCATGAGCTACGTATTATTAATTGGTAGATGGAAAGCTTTAATTGTGTCACACAGTGACAGAAATTGTTCCCATTAACAAAAAACGTAACTGCAACTCCCCAAGTGGAGCAAATTTGAAAACTCAGTTTGCTATTAGTTAAAAAGAAATATAAGTGATTTCCTGCCAAATGTGACCAGTTGGCGTGGCGTGGCGTGGCGTAGCGTGGCATTTGATGTGATGAAAGACATGCTGATGTCTCACAACTAAAGAGATGATTTCTGTAAATGATATACTAGACTCCCTCTGAAGGATGGGCACTGGAACCTGAAACATCTATGTTGCTGTGTAAATATTGCTGGTGAAGGTGATGATGATTTTGTGTGTGTGTGTGTGTGTGTATATCTAGGTTCTGATGTGAACAGTATGGACTCGGTGGACAGCGGCTGCACTATGGGTGTTGCTGGGGATAGCCAGAGCAACCACGCTGCCTCCTCGAGCTCGGAGCTCGTCATCTGGGAGATTGAGGTGCCAAAGGTGAGTCAGAACAACTCCGACCACTTGATAAAAATGTATATTTACTACTACTTATACCACGAATAGTTTTCCAGAGTTGTCAGCATTGTTTTTTCTCTATTTAGAGAAGTCTGAATTGTGACCAGGCTTTTGAGCATTTGGTTCACATTCTTATAAAATGCTAATCACACTGCAAGTTCTGTATGAATGACCCGTCCTTTTGACATGTTCTTGTCTTTTCTGCCCGTCTTCCCGCAACCAGCATCTTGTAGGGCGGTTAATAGGGAAGCAGGGAAGATACGTGAGTTTCCTGAAGCAGAACTCTGGCGCAAAGATCTACATCTCCACCCTGCCTTATACACAGGAGTTCCAGATCTGTCACATAGAGGGTGAGTGAAACTCAACGTTTTTATATCAGTGTTGTTTTGAACTACACCTAAAAACTCTGACTTGTGTGTTTCTCTCCAGGTACGCAGCAGCAGGTTGACAAAGCCCTGTCCTTGATCGGGAAGAAGTTTAAAGATCTGGACTTGACCAATCTATATGCACCTCCGCCGCCCCCACTCACATTGCCATCACTTCCCATGACCTCATGGGTAAGCGTGGGCTCTCTGGCTGCTCTGTGCCACCATTACTGAAATGGGCTGATGTTTTTTTTTTTTTTAGCCACTGCAATATATTGCCAGACCTGCAAGGCTGAAAATGAAGCGTGGAAATGAAGGCATACTGTCAACCCAGGCTTCATGACGTAATGTTTCTGTAGTTTGTCTCCTGATTTGTCCTTCCGTAGAGGGAACTGGTCAACCACTCACAATTATGATGAGAGCTCACTAATAACTAGTGGGAAGTGTTTACCATAGCTTGAGTTCCTCAACTTTCATATTAGTCCTGGTTGTGTGGTAGTAACATGAAGGAACTGGAAGGCCTTAAGTGCGTTCAGTCATTATTGGGAATGGGTTCCATTTTTTGGATTTCGGTTGGTAAAATACCGGTAGTTGTGAAGCTTCAGGGCCAACAAATCTGTCAGATCTGTCTTTCACAATCTCTCTTCTTTTGCCTCTTTCTGACTCAGGCATTTGCAAAGGAAACAAAAACTAATAGGTCTATGCAAACACCAAGCAGCAACCTCCAGTGCTGAGAAAATGGCTACTTGAGGCTGGTCCCAAAAGCGAGTCAATCTCCATAGACCCTCATGTTAAAATGCCTACATTTACAGCCAAAATCTACATGTTTACAGCCTGGTACAAAAAAACAGTTTTATTCTAATGCTAATTCTCTGGTTCATAACAACTGTACGGGGGTGGGGGGGGGGTTAATCTCATGGCATCTTAACTTAAACGCTCCAAAGTGTGTATGCACTTCATCAAAGTCAACAAAACGTAAACCAAAAAGTTAACAAAACTGTGAAATGCAGTACCTGTGGGAGGTTACTCACGACAAAGGGGCCGTGACAACATCCCTTGGTTAAATATTTATCTATCACCTTTTAGACCTCGAGGCGTTTTGATAACTTGAGAAGGACGAGCACTCTGTCTCTTAGCCTACTGCTGGTGTTCCAACATATTCTGTGACCTGCAGCAGTGGTACCTTTCTAAAGGTTACCTGAAGGTGATGTTAAGTGCATTTAGTTGCTATTTGCTGACTGATAAAGTAGAATTTCTTATTTCCACTGTGTTGTTTTTGTCTTCTAAACGTAGCTTCCGCAGCCAAAGGAAAAATGAGTCCGGGCCAGGTTAATGAAAGTCACAGAGCAGTGGCAAAAGATATGTGGTGAAAGCCCAATACCTCTTCAGCACAGTAGAATAAGGAGTACATATTTGTCTTCATTACCTAAAATGATTTGATTACAGGATTTAAAGGTTAAGCGGATTCAGAATTGTGTACAGATTCTATAGTATGCTATCAAACCCCATCCCGAGTAGACGTATGGCAAAACACCACAAGTGTCTGCTACTGGTGAGAAGAAGCAATACAAATCGGAGTCACAAGTCCAGTTCGAAGGCTCATTACACACAAACATGCTGCGCATAAGTACAGTATGTTCTTATTTTAGGCAGGACTGTACAACCCTGGAAAGTGAATGCAGCAGCAGCAATGTGCTTGCGAGGTAAATAGTAAAATTCCCATCATACAAGCTGTAACCTACAAGGAGTTCTGCCTGCTGTTTGTTTTATTGGCCAATGCTTTACATTGCTGGATGACGTTGCATTTCACAAAAGTTAAGAAACTTTTCTGTGTTCTCTGCACTCTGGCACTGCACTGGTCTCATTGGAGAAATTGAGAATGCTGCATTATTTATTTGGGATGAAGTGTAGTTTTAGCCAGAGGCAATGCAGATCCTGGATCATAGAAGAGTAACACTTCCTCTCTTGTCTTTTTTTTTTTGTCTTCTCAGCTTCTGCTCCCCAGCGGAGTGACCGTTGAAGTGATAGTGGTGAACATTGTGTCAGCCGGTCACGTCTTCGTCCAGCAGCACACCCATCCCACCTACCACGCTCTGCGAAGCCTCGACCAGCAGATGTTCCTCTGCTACTCCCAGCCGGGCACCCCCGCCCTGCCCTCACCTGCTGAAGGTAACCTTGGCAGGCACATGGCAGGGTGTGTCGCTGATAAATGTTTCTGCAGTCTTAGTCATTCTTAGCCTAGTAAACCTTTGAGGCCATAGGCAGCTAGAATGGCATCTTCAGCAACCATAAAGATACCCCAGTTGCATTTTTTTTCAGCAATTGTGAAAATTGAAAACCGATTTTATAAAATATGCAACAACATTTCTGGCCCCATAAAAGAGGTCAGCAAAGCCAAAGTAACTTAACAGGAACTGAAAACAAAGGGGGAATATAATTGCTGATCAGACCATTTTAGACACAAAATACAGCAACGCGGGACAATTTGTCTTCAGTGTGAACATTTTGAGATGTTATACGTGTATTAAAGTCAGCAATAATTTTCCTTGCTGTGACTAAATGACTGTTGTACTGCTACTTGCAGCTTTAATAGTCTTTGTGTCTGTGTCTGTCGTCCAGTTGGTGTGATCTGTGCAGCTCCGGCGGTGGAAGGAGCCTGGTGGAGAGCTCAGGTCATCACCTTCTATAAGGAAACTAATGAAGTGGAGATCAGATACGTTGATTACGGCGGCTATGACAGAGTTAAGATTGATTCACTACGGCAGATAAGGTGAGTGTCAGAGGCCTCGCTGTATCACAACTGTGTAATGCCATTAAGGATACATCAGAACTTCTAAACAAACATGATGGAAGTGCTATCCTGGTGAACATCTGCTTTGTAGCAGTAGCTGTGGGAAAAGTATTCCAAAGTCTTCCAACTAGGATCATTCCCTGGAATTAAGACTAATCCTAATTTAGTTTCAGTGCAAATAGAATCCCTGTCCAGGTAACCAGCTGTACAGTATGTATATACTGTAATCACACAACTGCAATTCTCATTTTTAGGTCATAAATTAATTTTTTTCTTGGTGTAAATGAACTTTATCACACCTATTATAATATCACTCACTTAAAACATGAAAGATTAAAAACGGTTTTAAAAAAGATGAGATGGAGACCCTGGGGTTGTTGGTTTCTACTACATTTCTCCTCCTGAATTTTGAAGCTGTAAGTGTGGCTCCGTCTATTTCTTGAAATGCCCACTTAAGCTATAGAGTCCAAGCATGTAGTTGACGCGTGTTTCAATAAAACTCCGTAGTCCATGTTCTTCGTTTCAGCTGTTTACTGAAAATATTTCTT